>JAUCMX010000006.1:12295242-12600242 GCA_033459395.1 Hemibagrus guttatus
CCTCTTACATTCCTGTTCACTATCTGTCTGCCTGTTCTCTTTGATTTGCCTCTGTGCCTGTCTCTCTCCACATTTCTTTGTCTGATCCCCCCCTGTAATCATGGCTAACTGAGTGCGGCATGGATCATGTAACGGAACACATCTATCATTTAGGCTGTATTTGTCCAGGCCCCAGCCCAGAACAGGGTGTGGGAGAGAAGGAGGTAGAGAGAGAGCAGGAGAGAGGGAAGGAGGGGAAAAATGAAGAGGGGAGGGGGTTAATGTGAACAGGAACGTCTTTGTAAGGTGCCCAGGCATTCCGTGCCCCCAGCGCTGTGACATGAAGCCCCCTCATAATGGGGCTCCTTTCAGGAGACAGAAGTCAGGCAAGGGAACATGGAGGGGAAATCAGTTCTTACAGCTCTTCAGTCCCCCCATCAAATTCACTGTCATGGCCTCCACATGGGAGCCATGCACCTACCCTGTACTGCCACACCACCCCCAACAGCACTCATCTCAACTGTTTTTACATGCTGTAAAAATCAGTGGGCCGTGACTCTTTAAACCTTTCTGATTTTAAAGGGGGTGTCCAAATGTGGGCTCGCAGCAATGGAACGTTTCTTGGAAACTTTGAGTTAGTTATGCAAGTTGTGCAATTTCCAATCATTCAATTTTTAAGCCGTGTACACTTGCATGTGGGTGATTTATCCCATCATTCTAGGGATCATTTGTGGCCGATGGATCAGGAGATTGTGATCACTCTTTATTAATGTCTTTTGCAAATGTGGCTCACGTAGTTAGTTCATAACGTGTGACTTGAGCAGCAAATGTAAATATGTAGGGGAAGAAAAGTTGGGTTAGAATTTTGGGCTTCCCCAAAAAGACAGATTCTTACTGAACAGTAAAAAAAAAATTTCTGTTTAAACAAAAATAATGTCTTATTTGCAACAACCTGTTAGTGCACAGTTCAAATACATTACCTAATAAAATATTTATCTATAAATATATAAACATTTTTTTTTTTTTCTTTTCTACTACAACTACACTTCCATCCACCCATTTTCTGTACAGCTAATCCTATTCAGGGTTACTGGAACCTGAAGGCATCACACACACACACTCACACACTACAGACTTCCAGACAGCCTGCAAGGCATGTACTGGGGACTGGGGAGGAAACACCCAAAGCACATGAAGAACATGCACACAGAGTCAAGTTGGGAATCAAACCACAACCCCAGAGGTACATGGCAAACATGTTAACCATTAAGCCCCTCACCTACACGTGACATTTCGAGTATTGCCTTAATGTCTCGTGTCATTCGTATTAAATACTAGTTGGTCCGATTTTTTGTGTGTGCATGTGTTAATTCTATGCTAAAAATAGAAGAATCGACCTGTACTTCCAAACCTGTTACTTATTTAAGAGGAAAGTGCAAACAAAGAAAAAACTCAAGAAAAAGTAAGATTCTGATGTTTAAAAAGTAAATTTAATTGTTGTGCTAAATAACAACTCGGTTGAACGAATTACCCACATAATCAGTCGCTTTAGGTAGAACCATGGAAATGGAGCATTTGCATTGATTTTGCTTTCTGTGGAGAAGAAATACTGTCACTTCTCAGCACAGTGTGTTTCTGTAGAAGTGCATGATAGTTGCCCATTTACATGACAATTTTTACTTTGAAGTTGAATTATAGTAGCTACACAAAGACACCACTAACACTCCTAAATATGACTGCAGTGCTTCAAAATGTATGTTAACATTCAGAAATCCACCACGTGACCTGTTTGGGCATGGAAAAATTCAAATCCCTCACTTAAAATCTCTCAGTGGAAAAATATAAGCCTGGAGTTAAACCTAAGCAGACCGTGTGTATGTGTGAGTGTGACAGAAAGTGAAAGAGCATACATCTAAGCGGTGCACTGAATATTTAAAAAAAAAAAAAAAAAAAAAGAAATAGAGGGCAAAGAGAGAAAGACAAAAGACAGAATGAACACATGCAGAAAGGGAGGTGGGGAGGAGAGAGGGGGAGGAGGAGTTTAAAACACCAGTTCTGAACTAGGTTTGTTTGATTAATGGGGCATTTTCTCTCTGCGTTTTTGGCCATAGATTTAATTAAAGGGACCTCCTAGAGAGAGAGAGGGAAGATTTTATAGCCAGACAGACAGGGTGGCTGAGGATAAGACAGGAGACAAAAAAGGGAGAAGACAATCAGCCTGTGACAGAAATGTAAATACAGAAGAGCTCACAGTGGAATATGCATAAATACACAGCCTGTCCCATGTGAATTAATCATTTTCTAAATATGACTTGGGGCAACTCCTTTTGCCAGTGACTGCGAGTTATAGCATTATATATATATATATATATATATATATATATATATATATATATATATATATATATATATATAGCACACAAGTCACTGCATGTGATATGTCACTATAATGACTTTTTAAAGCATAGTGAAAATGTTCAATACAAAATAAGTATGATATACAATGGGATCTGAAGGCACTAGTGAAAATGCTTCTATTTTGCATTCATTTCTAATTTAATACAACAATTTGCATTACAAATTTTATTACTGACAGTAACTTGAGCGAAAAGTAGAATCTTTGAAGTATTTACATGAATGTGAGTTTCTTAGTATTTGGTACATCCCCTATTTGCTATAATGACAGGGTGCACTTGAGTTGGCATGAACACCAGAGGTTTATGCAAAAGCTTATGATCCATCTAGATTAAATCCACCAGAGTTTCATCTGCACACACTCTTTAATAGAAGATTAGACACGAGAAAATTCTGACCTATTGTACACAGCAGTTCACATGGTCAAATAAAAAAAAAATTTACATTTAAAAAGGGACCAAAAATAGTGCAAATACTGACTTTCTTTGTTTTTCAATGTTACAAAACCTTTTGTTTATTTCCAGTTTGATATTGAAGTAGAGGGCATGAAGCCTTTATTATCACCACACATACATTACAGCACAGTGAAATTCTTTTCCTTCGCATATCCCAGCTGAGGAAGTTGGGGTCAGAGCGCAGGGGGCAGCTATGATACAGCGCTCCTGGAGCAGAGAGGGTTAAGGGCCTTGCTCAATTGCCCAACAGTGGAGCTTGGTGGTGCTGGGGCTTGAACCCCGATCCTCCGATCAGCAACCCAGAGTCCTTAACCACTTGAGCCACCACTGGCCTCAATTAGTAGAATATACACCTCTGTATATTATATATTGTGTATATAATATACACATTATATTGAGTGTATATATTCAGTGCATGTGTGTGTACTTCACTAATAATGATACAGATGCTCAACTTTTACCATCTCTACCTAAAATGTGCTTCCTCTGACACACATGAAGCCAACAAGTATATCTTTTCAAGCTGCTGCTCAAGCTCTTTCATAAGGCCCAAAATACACTTAGAGGAAAGCATCATCTGCGCTCTTCCCACAAATATGAGCCCACAATTGGCTAGTGTTGCTGTGGCACTATAAGGATTCAAAATCACAAAGCCATGATGATAAAGCTAAAACTTTTCTGTTACACCACTCAGGAGTCACAAACTGTAGAAAAAAGTAGGCTTCTATAACACACCAGGTGAGCAATGAATCTTAGACTGTATATCTGTACTGTATATCTGCCTTTGTTCTGTTTAGGAAATAATCCAGTGGAACACATATTCACACCAGATCTTGCAGTGTATATGTGTCTAGGGTTGGCAACTTTACTTGCAGTAAGAGAGAAAAAGGTTCTGTGCTAGTAAGACAGAATACTCTCATTAGCATTCTCCAAAGTAAACAGCAATTGTTGAAACACAGAGAAATGACATGTCTTATAGGGCCACATGCTTCCATTTTTCATTAAAACTTCTGGGAGGGAAAGTACAGTCGCTGGCATGCTTCCTACAGTAGTAACATTAAATCTTTTCATGGTGCTGCAGAATAGGAACAAGCGGAAAAAATCTTTACCGATAACTTAAAGATGAGAAGGTTAATATGGCATATTGGGAGAAAGGCCTTGGGAAGATAAAAAGGCAGGAAGGAGAGAGAGAGAGAGAGAGAGAGAGAGAGAGAGGAGAGAGAGAGAGAGAGAGAGAGAGAGAGAGAGAGAGGGTGCAGAAGTCAGTGCAAATATAATTTCTGCAATAGGCAATGACTGTTGGGTGGATAACCACATGAGCATGCATAGATCAGAGAGGTTTTCTGTAATTCTTCTTGTTTTCCTTCCGCTGTCAATTTAGCTATAGTCATGTGGTAAAAAAAAAGTCTCTCTCTCTCTCTCTCTCTCTCTCTCCTCTCTCTCCTCTCTCTCTCCTCTCTCTCCTCTCTCATCTCTCTCTCTCTCCTCTCTCTCTCTCTCTCTCATCTCTCTCTCTCTCTCCTCTCTCTCTCTCTCTCCTCTTCTCTCTCTCTCACCTTTTCTGAAGTCCCAAATCACAAGTTATTCTAGTTTTTCTCACCTGCATGATTCATAGCTTACCCAATCTTTTCATCTTGTTTTCTTTTTCTCTGCATCCCTTACTCTCTCTCTTTTAACAACAATGCTGGCTCAGTAAGCACTCCTTTGGGACAACAGAGCTACAGAGCAGAGAGAAGCAGAAGGAAGACAGAGAGATAAGTGCAGGAAAGATGGAGAGAGGCAGAGGTTAGAAGAGACAGAAATAAAAGCTACAGATAGATACTGATAGGATCTGTGCCTTGAGTATACTGTGACACCTAAAAAATGTATTATGGAGAATGTCTATTTATGGAAAATAAATAATTAATTAAACTGCTGTAGTCATAAAAACTGCTCATACAAAATATCAATTTAGAACACTTAGTAAATGATGGTCTTTACAATATACAGTTAATTCCATTCATTTTTTCTTAAACCTTTCTTATTAATGCTATTTAAATTCACACCATTAAAGGAGCAGTTAAACACCATTAAAGAAGCACTCTGCTACCTTTGAGGTAAATTGCGACTGCAATAAAAATACTGCCACACCTTCCCAAGTGACCCCATAAACTCTCTGCATTCCTCATGGCTTTGCCCTTTTAGGAAAACAAGGCGGAGGCGAGCATCTCTGATTTGTCTGGATGTGGAGGTGGAGATAAATTCTGGGCCAGAAAAAGACTGACTGCTTGGCAATATTACATGTAAATCATGTGACACACGCACATACACACACTTTCTACAGCTGGGTATATACTGCTGGTGTGCTTTGATGTGTGGGGGTCGTGTACTTGTGCTCCAAAAATAAACATGAACAGTTGTTTATAACTCCAGAGACATGTGCAGCCCATGAGCCTGCTTGTCAATCTCCAACTCTCCTCACACAGAGAACTTAATATAGAGAACACACGGCAGCCTGGGATATCGCAGATTACACTCAGGAGGCGGGCATAAAGCAAGGCACAGCAATGAACATGACCGGCTTTTCTTTAACAGACAACTGTGTTAAGATTAGATATATAAACACACTCATCATTACTCATCATTACTGCTAGAAAGAAATGAGTGTTATGTACATGAGTGTTATGTATGTCTGTAAAATGATTCAAGTGTACAGAGAATCCGCACTCTTACCATTGTTTTACTGGTTGTGTTAGTATTGGGCTACAACAGATACAACAGCATGCTTTTTATTCAATATTTATTTCTCTCACTCACTTCGCGTGTTTTGATGAGTTTCAGAGGGCCTTGAGTCCTTGAGTGTGCCTAGTCTTTATTTGCCACGTATTATAGCACAGTGAATTTCTTTTCTTCACATATCCAAGCTTGTTAGGAAGCTGGGGTCAGAGCGCAGGGTCAGCCTTATTACATCACCCCTTGAGAAGAGACAGCCCAACAATGGCAACTTGGCAGTGCTGGAGCTTGAATCTTCTGATCAGTAACCCAGAGCCTTACCCATTGAGCCACCACTGCCCATTCACAGTGGGATTCATGTGCCCTATATAATTATGTGCAATCATTATTTATGGTGACCCTGTGAACTGACCTCAGCTTCCTAACAAGCCTGGATATGTGAAGAAAAGAATTTCACTGTAATGCTGCAATGTATATGTGACAAATAAGGCATTTTTCTTCATCTTCATCTTCTTCTCCTTCTTCAATGGGTGGCATAGTGAACTGGTTCATTGCGAAGCAAGGGTTTACTGTCCTGTCTTGAGTCTTGTTTGTTCTCCCCTGTGACCACATGGATTCCTCTGGGATCTCCAGTTTCCTCCCAACCCTCCCAAAAACATGGCAGTAGATGGACTGGTGACTCTAAATAGTTCCCAGGTGCTTATGAGTGTTTGTGTGTTTGTGGTGACCGGTAATGGAGTGCATTCCCACTGTGCACCCAATGTTCTTAGTTAGGGCTCTGGCCTCCACTCTGGCTCCACATCAGTTACTAAAGATGTATTAATTATTAATGATTGAGTGGTGGTGGTTATTATTATGCATGACTATGTATGATAGCATTCGCAAATTAAAAAGCACAGACAAGTCCACTTCAGTGTCTATGATTCTGGGGTTGGGTGTGAAGTGCAGTGCAGTGTGTAGCTGATGGCTATGAGTAAGATAAAAAGATGGTGTTTGTATGAGGAGAAGGGATGATCAGGGCTACAAACAGAATTATACACCTGCACAGAGCTACAGTTCCTGAAGGCAGATGGGATGAGTATCCCATGAATCCTACAGAATCATTATATGTGCCAGGAAAAGACATGTAATACGTATGAGGAGAGGCCTCACACCAAAACATGGTAAAGTTGATGTTGTTTTTTTTCCCTCAATCATTGGTTTAATATGTGTCATTGGTTTAATATATTGTTGTGTGTGTCACTGTATTTCTTACACACCCTTTCTATTTAAAAATAATAAATACACTTTCTTGTTCCAATATATGCCTTGTTTGGAAAAAAAAAAGATTTCCCATTAACAGGAAGCCAGCCTAAAAAACTGCAATGCGAGCTAATAATAATATTGTTGGAGAGATAATTGGGCCCAAACCATGTCTAAACTGAACAAAGTCCAACACAAATTTCATCTCATTAATCCAGTCCTCTTTTTGACCTTCATTAAAATTCAGACTAGATGTAATTCTAATTTCCTTTAATTAGCTGATATTTTTATTCATTAGGAATTTCAAAAGCAGTGAAAATCCTTTGACCTGCTGTTTACTTTATGTCTGCACTGCTGTTCACTTGTCATGTGTCCAATTTTGTGAGGACACCGAGGACATGCTGATACACCCTTTTGTTAACTGTAAGCCTGCTTTGAATGGTGTCTAGATAGCATTAGTAGTGCTTGCAGGTAAATATCAAACAGCTTGTTTCATATTTCAGACCTTGCAGAGAGAGAGAGAGAGAGAGAGAGAGAGAGAGAGAGAGAGAGAGAGAGAGAGAGAGAGAGAGAAATCATATACAGAAAAATAATAGTAAACAGCAGAACCTAGAAAGTTGGAATAAAGAAAAGGTGACAGGGAGAATTAGGAAGCGTGCCGTGTGGGACATGTGGGGAGAATTATCGTGCCTGGTGTCTTTTAGTTAGAGCTGAGAGCAGAGATGCAGCAGTGAGATGCAGTGCACTAATGAGGGCTTGTTATCACAGCCGAGTGTGTTTGTGTGCAGTCTGCCAAACACATCAACCAGCCATTTTTCCCTCTTTCTCTCTGTTCTGATTTTTACATCTGTCTGCTATCTCTATCTGTTTCTATATTTAAGTCTATAATAGTGAATATAGCAGGCCTATTGTGACAAAGTAATATTGCTGCTGGGATCTGTAATTTTTTTTATAACCGCACTATCCGGTGTCACTCATGAGGATGGGTTCCCTTTTGAGTCTGGTTTCTCTCAAGGTTTCTTCCTAAAACCATCTCAGGGAGATTTTCCTTTCCACTACTGTCTCTGGCTGGCTCATTATAGATAAATTGATATGTTTATAAATTTTACATTTCTAGACAGATTTTATATATTTCTATAAAGCTGCTTTGTGACAATTGTTCATATGTGCTATGTAAATAAATTGTATTGAATTAAAATAATTGCTAAAAATGATATTATTCCTTCCGTCATACTGTCTGTGTGGAGTTTCGCATTTTCTCCCTCTGTCATTATGGGTTCCTGTGGGTTCTCTGGTTTCCTCCAACCCTTTCCCAAAAAAATTTCCCGTAGGTGAACTAGCTAGCAAAAATTAGTTTTAGGTGTGAATAGATGTGTGTGTTGTGTGTTGTGATGGACTGGCATCCCACCACACAGCCAGTGTTCCTCGGGTAGGCTCTGTATTCATGATACAGATCAGGAGAAAGTTATGAAATTATGAAATTAAATTATGAAAATAATTTAGTATAAGCATTAGGAGTGATTTTAAATATAGCCTATTATTTTCTGGAATATATATGACAGATAGTACAGATCCACAAAACCTTTTACAAAAATGTAAAAGACATTTGAAAAAAATTAAGAATACAGCAATACTATTATTATACCAACTGACTCTTGTATCTTGCACAATAATAAAAGTCCCCCGTATTTCTCTACAGCACGTCTTCTATTTTCATACACACTGATCAGGCATAACATTTTGACCAGGGACAGGGTCATGAGTAGTCAAGGCTCACTGATGCACGTGCAGAGCGAAGGTTGGCCTGTGTGGTCCAATCCAACAGACGAGCTACTCAAATTATGGAAGAACTTAATGCTGGTTCTGATAGAAATGTGTCAGAATACACAGTGCATGACGGGTCACGGCTTTTTTGGCAGCAAAAGGGGGACCAACACAATATTAGGCAGGTGGTCATAATGTTATGCCTGATCAGTGTATAAAAACACCACTTTCCATATTCAGAACTATGAAAACTTACAGATGAAACTGAATAAATGATTCTGAGGCTAAATTCACAACTTCAAAAAAAAAAATATGACGCCCTTTAATGTAAATGCAGAAATCTTTAAAACACTGAGTGCAGGATCGGTGTTGATATTCACATCCTGGATTGTTCTCTTTCACTTGCAAAACATTTCAGTCATAAGTGAACAGGGCAGATGAAATTTATTCAACCTGCCTTGGTACAGAAAGTAAAAAGGAAACAATCTGTGAAACATAAATGGGAACAGTCCCCGAGGAAAAAAAACACACACACACACACACACACACACACACACACACACACACACACTCAGTCTCTGTTCTCTCTTTCTCAACGTCTCACACTGAGCATCATCAGGAAAGCAATGCAGATGGAAGGTAGGCCTCTCTGCATATTAATACTGAAACCCTGAAATTGCAAAGTTTGCTCTTACACACAGCAGATATTGAGTGTAGGACTTTAAAACTTTACAAACTGGGGTCATTTTAGGTAGATGTGAGACAGGTGTGAGTTACATCAGGAGAACCCGTTTTGTTGTACAGTGATCACAGTATTTAATTCACTTTAATATTCCCTTATATTTCCACACAATATTCCCTTACATATTTCTGCTTGCTCATGCATGCCACTTCTGAGTCTTCATCCACAGTTTAATGGCAGTGATCGTTCACATTCATTCACAGCATGATATCAGACCCACCTCTAGCACTTTATAGTGTGTGTGTGTCAGTATATATGAGTGAGTGTGTGTGTGTGAGAGAGAGAGCAAGTTTGTGTGTGCATTTGAGCAGTTCTGTGGTTCTGGAGAGTGTCCAGGCTCAGTAAAGCCCAGAAGGTACGGGGCCGTCTCACTGTCTCGGAATGTGAGAACCCCACGAGGTAGGGATCAGCATTTTGGGTCCATGCTGAAATCAGAGCCGAGGCCTCACTCTGCATGGAACCCACCCAAGCATGTAAAATCATCGAACCTGCCTTCACTTCCAAACCCCACTTCAGTCCCAAGTTGTTTTTTTTTTTTTTTTTTTTACTAATTAGCCACAGTACTGCTTTCTATCAGCGATGGCATCTCTGGGCTTTTTCCATGCTGAGGCTCCAGTGGGGGGGAAAGAGTTTGGGGCTAGTGCAGCATTGAACTCGGGATCCTGTAGGCCACCACATGGAAGGCTGTCTGTGCTAGATGGCAATCTGGCCTGCTGTCTCTCATTTTCAGCTGACTAAAGGTCTAAACTTACACTCGGTTATAATGACATCATTCACATCAGCCCCCGTCACAACAGTGAAATGTATGACTGTTGATTGAGTAACAATCATGTCAAGATGATGAATGTGGGTTTTTTAAAATCAGAGCATTTTCTGCAGTATTTAGCGACATTCTTTCTTCTTATTCTGGCAGCTGTCAATAACACATCTGTGCAGATGAAAAATGCTGGTCTCTCGAGATGTGCCAGTCTGTCTGTCGTGCTATCTGTCAATTTAGAAAGCTTTGCACATTGCAAAGTATTCAGGTTATCTGGACTTGGTATGTGTTTTGGAGCCACAGTGTTCAGGTTCATCTCTGGGGAGATTTTGTTTGTTTGAATTTTATGTCTTGAAATACATAGCTAAAGCTAGCTTCCAAGAAAATCACCACCTTATGACTCGAAAATTATTTGCATAGAAATTTACTCAACACCTTAACGTCTTTCAAACAGAACACTGAAACTCTACTATTTATGTGGTCAATATTTGGACATTTTAGTGATGGAAGATTTAAGAATATTATGAGTTTGTTTGTTTATAATATCACTCCACACTCTGTCAAATCCGAGCTGTTGGATAATTCTCAGTTGTAGGTTTGATGAAGGTGTGAACACTTTACATGGTCATGAACTGGTTTTCTGGCCTTTCTGAAATATTTAAAAATTTGTTCAAATATTCTCATAAACACAGCTACTTTTTTTGACACACTTTGGACTTAATTATCATCTTAAGGGGGGAAAAGTGAGCAACTTATGTATAGTTATTTGTCATAGTATCACTACAGTAGTGCCAGTGATGATGAGGAAAATGTTACTCATATACAATATACACCGATAAAATTATGAGCACTGAGAGGTGAAGTGAATAACACTGATGAACTCCTCATCATGGCACCTGTTAGTGGGTGGGATATATTAGACCACAAGTGAACATTTTGTCCTCAAAGTTGATGTGTTAGAAGCAGGAAAAATGGGGAAGCGTAAGGATTTGAGCTTTGCAATTGACAAGGGCCAAATTGTGATGGCTAGACGACTGGATCAGAGCATCTCCAAAACTGCAGCTCTTATGGGGTGTTCCCCCCTGCAGTGGTCAGTATCTATCAAAAGTGGTCCAAGGAAGGAACAGTGGTCAGATCCAACAGGCGAGCTACTGTTGCTCAAATTGCTGAAGAAGTTAATGCTGGTTCTGATAGAAAGGTGTCAGAATACACAGTGCATGATGGGACAGGGCTGTTTTGGAAGCAAAAGGGGGGCCAACACAATATTAAGCAGGTGGTCATAATGTTATGCCTGATCAGTGTATAAAAACACCACTTTCCTTGGTTGGTGTAATTTTCTATGAAAGATACAACGGCAAATCTCATCTGTGGGGTATAACTACTGAGGTTTAAAAAAACAACACACACAGACACATATATATCCCACTACCAAATAAAGATCAAAACAGATGTGGAGGGTCTACAGTAAGAATAGTCGTTTCTGCCATATAGTATCACTCCAGTGAGATAGTGACATGCTCTGGCCTTTATTTATCAGTATGGTGGGGAGAAAAATGAGCCATTTTGATATAGTAGTTTGTCATAGCATCAATAAAGTAGCACCAGTAACAATGAGGAAAAGTTTGCGATATAATTTTCTACCGAAAATGCAAAAGCAAATCTCATGCTGTGGTTTGTCAGACTTTTACAGCAAATAGAATGACAGACAAATCTGAAAATCATCTTTGGGTAAAAAAACACACACAAAAAAGTCAATACAAAAACGTGTAACATTTGCACAATACTACAGTAAGAATGTGTTTTATATCTTTTAGCATCAGCATTTTTGAAACACTTCACATTTACACTCTCCTGCAGGTTTGAGTAAAGAGAAGAAGCTTATTGTAGTAAGGAAATGGCACAGAATTTGCTCTGTATCTGTGGAAATGTCGCAGCTAGTGAGCACTGTTTCATTCTGCACATACGTGCACTGATCTGCTTGATTGGTTAGTGCTTATTTTCATGTGCCATTTTTTCTGTGTTTGTGTGAACAAGTTGAAATCCCATATCTTCAAACTATGTGGTATTTTTTAAAATTGCTCATTTTGCTTTTTAGTGTAGATACGATCGGACAAATCAACATCCTGCCTCCGTTCTCGCTGTTTGCTTCTCCTGGTGGTTTGGGGGGAAATGCCCAGCAGCGTGACTGGATATCATGCATGCAATGCTCTCCAGTGGCTCTCTGAATAGACTGCCTGGGTGGCCAAAAGACTAAATTACGCAGTCTGGTCAGCTGTGGAAGACTTCCTTCACACACACCCTCTGGCCTAGGGGAATGAGGTGAAAAACCCCAGAGCTACCATTTCACTGGACCCAATGTAACCACAAGGACTATTTCTAAAACAGTGGTGATTTATCTCTAAGTGGACATGAGAACATTACAAGCAATTCAGAAAGCTAGAGTCTTTTGAAAGATCAAAATGAGCTATTTACATGTTTACCTGTAATATTGTTAACACAGTAAGTAAGGAATAACACACAACAGGGTGTGGTGATGCAGGAAAATGACCCACAACGGGGTGGTGTGATACTGTTACCACACTGAAGTTGCTTTTTTTGTACATCATGATGTTTTATTCCTCTTATACATATTACAAATTCAGTGGAAGTTATGTGACAGATTTGATCAGTTTAATGATGGTTAATGATGTGAAATATCCACAAAATGAGTAGGTTCCTGTTCTCACTAGTCAGTTACAAGCAGTCACTCCCTCACTGGCCTCTCCTTTTACAATTCCCATTTCTCTGGAGGTTAATAAGACGATCGTTAGCAAGAAAATGAAACCTCTTTCTTGTGTCAGAAATCTTATTACTTTCAGACACCCAAGACCCCTTCCACAAACGTTTAATAAACATCTCACAGAAACCTTTACTATATCAATTATTAGAAGGTCTTCTTTGTTAAATAACGGCACATTTTTAATCTGTTTATTATAACCGTCTCTGTAGAAAGAGTTATTACTACACAAGCAATAACATTTCACTGCATATTTGTGTAAAGCCACATGATATTGTCTAATTCAAGGTTTAAGGAATTATATTACTTATATTGCAGAGGAATTAAGTATTACCAGTGAAGCGAATCCCCCATGATGGAATTTTCTTAAACTGCAAAAGGGCAGCAAACTTTTTGTAAAAGTATACATGCAAACCAACTTGATAGTAAATAAATGTAGGCCTAAGAATAATTTATATCTCCATTTGCTTTTGTAATTTGTTTAATTAATTATTCATTTTTTAAAGTCATTTTTTATTTTTATTTTTTAGATGTAAAAAAGCATTAGGAACTTACGTTGCTGCCTGGATATTTGTAAGGGGTGTGTGTGTGTGTGTGTGTGTGTGTGTGTGTGTGTGTACATGTGCGCCATCGCTTCTAATGGGATTTGTAAAATTGGTTCCAGTAAAGAGAGATTAGGATTGCAGATATTTAAACCTAAGCAGGGGAGTAAATGAGGCTTCTCTCTTCACACCCCACAACTCTCTTGTTATCTTATCACCTCAGTCTCTGAAAGCATCAGTGTTTGTAAATCCCATTCATTTCCATCAAAGACTTGACACGAATAACTGGGAGAAATTAATGAGTTTTGGATAGTGAAGCAATCAATCAAAGACTACAATAAATAGATTTGCAACTTCATTATAAATCATGTTTTGGTTCATTTATTATTATTAATCATTGGTCACCTCAGGAAATTAACCATATATAATTAATTTAAAAATCATTTTCATCGAGTTTAAGAGAAGGCTTTCGGATATAAACTCAGATTAGCATGTGCTGTCAGACTCTTCCACTATAAACAAAAGTTCAGTAGTCAATATATTCCTAAAAAGATTACAAAAAAGGTTAGTTTTTTTCTCATATATGTTTATGTCTTCAAAGTGAATGGTGATATTAAACCCATTCCCCCTCTTTGCAATCCCACAAGTTCTTGTTTATAAGCATCTACAATTTAAAGGCATTGTCTTCAATAACTAAAACATCTGTGAAAGGTTAACTAACCCAACAGAGGTAACTATGTCTCTCACTGAAAGCCAACAGTGTCCTGACTAATTTCTCGGTCCTGTGGAGATAAATTCATTCGTTTATACTGATTGAAAATGTCTGATTAGTCTATTTCCATTCTGCTGGTGGACTGGAATGCCAGTGTACTGATAAAAAGAGCTAAACCTCATCCATTGAAAACCAGACTCCCAAACCCTCTGACACAAGTGCCTCTCAAAAACCCAATTTCAGCTGAAAAAGCTCCCAAAATCTTACTGTGCTGGTAGTATGTGTATAACAACTACTTGTAATTCCAGCAGTGATTTAAACAAAGCCACTTTTTGCCCCTCATTTGCATCAACGATATGTTAGGTTAGCTAATTTGGCTTTTCCTGACTAAACAAAATTGGCACTATTGCCCTTTAATCCTGCTTATATTTACATCCCATTATACAACTATTCATTATTCAACATTATACAATAGATGACAGTAGCACAGAGAATAAAAACCAAAACCCGCCAAATACTTTGTCTAACAGTAAAGCAAAGTGGAAAATAACATCAATAGCACTGTAAAACAGATATATTAATGGTGAATACACAGTGGAATAAACCCCCATTAAAGATCTCCAGAAAGTTTAGGTACAGGAGGTTTATACTACTGTTTTAATGATGGTGGTAGAGATGGGAGTAATAGGTCCTTTGATGGTACACAAAAAATCAGATTTTATACATACAGATTTTATAAATACAAGATCTTCCTCAGTAGATCGGAAATCTAGCTCCAGATGTTTCTAACTACTGTCCAAAATGTAACAGAAGGAGAGTTGCAACAATGTCTGTTGTTAAAATTGACACACAAATAAAATGAAAATTAAATAAATTGAGAGTACCATCCATTATGGGTCAGAGATTCACTTTGGCCAAGGAGGAAGCAGGGGGGAAGGTTCCTGAACACACACACACACACACACACACACACACACACACACCACACACACACACACACACACACACCCCACACACACACACACACAGCTTGCCAAAGCCAGTGCCAGCTACTAATCAGACCACAGCATCCCTCACATAATCACACACAGCAGGTGCAGCCCATCACACTGGGGACTCTTTCTACTACTAAATGCATTACATCACGCCATAGAGGATTCATTCATACAGCTTCACTGAAGAGGGATAATCTCATTGTACAGCTCCAGGTAGGCCAAACGCTGTTATTCATACTCAGAGCCACAGCAAAATCATGTCACTGTTCTCTCTCAACGGGAAAACGGCAGCCAACAATGAGCAGTCCAGATGGGCAACAGGAGTAACATTACACTTTAAATCAAACATCCCAGTTATATTTACTTTTATATTTAGTGATCTATTAAGAACACATACTGAAATCTAGTTAGAGATTATGTAAGAATTCCTACTTTTTAAAGATTTAATGGCACATAAACAATAAATACAACAAAGTTCTCCTCAGCCCCAAGTTCATCAAGTAACATCAAATCAATATGGCTGCACACAGCATCAGCAGTAAAAGAAGCACTTTACACCTTTAACAGGAGCTGAGTTGTATATAGAAGCATTTAGTTTCAATCAGTCATCATACAGACATATTTGTTTTGTTAAATCTACATCACTGACTATAGAGTTCTCAGTTTTGAGGAGGGAAATATACGTCACTCATCACAGTTTGCTGGTTAGAGTGT
This sequence comes from Hemibagrus guttatus, assembly GCA_033459395.1. Taxonomy (NCBI): domain Eukaryota; kingdom Metazoa; phylum Chordata; class Actinopteri; order Siluriformes; family Bagridae; genus Hemibagrus; species Hemibagrus guttatus. The sequence continues at coordinate 12,311,048 of JAUCMX010000006.1, forward strand.
TGTTAACAAAAGGCAAACATGGGGATGTCCATGCTTTTTCCCTGACATTGTAGCTTGGACACATCGAGGTACATAAAAAGAAATTTCCAATTCCAAAAAAAGTCAAATGCATCATAATATAGTGTCATCTAGCAACAAGTGTTCTGGGAACCCTTAAAGGCTCTGTGTGGAACCCTGCAACAGAGGATTTTCCTTTTAGGAAAGTTTCATGCAGAATGACTTTAGAAAGTTAACATAGTGAGGCACCATATACAGTTCCTCTGAAGATATATTACTGAGGCAAAGAACAATCACATACAGAGTGTGTAGATTTAGATCTCTTTTTCACACACACACACACACACACACACACACACACACACACACACACACACACATTTATGTTATTAATCAAATTAATGTAATAGTACATTTAAACTTAACCCTTACCTGTACCTCATAACCAAAATGAAGCATCCTGCCTCTTTTAGTATAGCGAAGTTTTTTTTGTATGTATTTTAATAATAATAATTATAAAAACTGCAGTATGGTTTAAAAAAGGTTTAAACAATTTCTTTTTGGGACACCAGTAAAAGGCCCCCAAGACCCAATTCCTATATTCTATATTAAACACATAGTACAGCCAGATATGTCTATACTTGTAGGGACATTTGGACACACACAAACACACACACACACACACACACACACACACTGCAGTGTTGTTGAGCCATAGTCTGAGGTAGTGGGAAGGGAAGCAGGGATGGGGCCCACCTTTCCCAACCTGCCTTGCAGCTTTAGGGGTCAGCAGGAAGAACAGCAAGAAGAACATTAGGAAGAACAGCAGGAAGAACAGCGGGATGCAGGAGATGTGAGAAATTAATTACCCAAAAAAATCTCACCAAGATAATGAGCTCAGTTTATCAACTTGGGTTAAACTTGGGACCAACATATTAAAACATGATGGCATGATAAAGAAAAGGAAAAAAGTGCAGGAGGAAATTTAATCATATAATGTTGACCAGCGCATTGTACAGTGCTAAAGTTCAAGTACAAAGAAGTTTTAAAAAAAATAGAAAGTTGTTGTCCAAATCCCAGCCAAACACCCTGAAATAGAGTTGGCACTAAGACTGTGGACAGATCCGGCAGTAAATAATTGCACAAATGCAGACTTACAGCTTCTCCACAGCCTTCTCTGTAGTGAAGAGTTTACTGATGCGTTCAGTGTAGAGCTGACACAGTTCATAAAATAATTACCTTGAACTGAACAAGGTGTGCTAGATTAGAGAAAACAAGAGCTGTGTGTTCTTCCATACTGCCATGAATAACAATCTCATTATAACCATTCAGAAGCTTTCATTTTTTTATTCAACAGGACATTAACCATCTCACTGACAAAACCCTCATTGTGATGCACCATCACATATATCACAAAAACAAAGGCATTTTAGTTACAAGAAAATGTCGAAGAAAAGAACAAAACTGTTTTTCTTTTTTTGTGTGTGTGTTTGTTTCTTATATCCTGAGCTGATATTTCCTCTGAGTCTGAGGTTCAGATAAAGACCAGGCGCAAAAGAGCTGACATTTCTTTGAATGTGGTCTCATGTCTAAAACGGTCACTAGCACTTTAATTCTTCCAGATAAGCCTCAGTAATTACAAATTAATTTTTAGAAAATGAGAATCTCTCTCTCTCTCTCTCTCTCTCTCTCTCTCTCTCTCTCTCTCTCTCTCTCTTCTCTCTCTCTCTCCACACACACACACACACACACACACACACACACACGCGTACAGATCACTTTACTCAACGGAATTCATGCTTGCCTTACTAAATACAATAAATATGTAGCAAAACGTCCGAGAAATGGAAATGTTCGTGTTCAGACCAGTAGGAGATTCTAAGGGTGTTGCAGGCTGTCCATCAAATCAGGGGTGTGTTGTCAACAGGAATTATTAATCGGTGAAAGCAGACATGACTTTTGTTCTGTGTTGCAACAAAAAAGCACTTTGGTGTTAAGCTTTAACAAAGAGGATTTTGCTGTTTTCACTGTGATTCATACTGTAATTATTGCCATGACATCACATGAGGAAGATGCTATAGAATAGCACTGACTCAACAGGGTTGGGCATGATACTTTATACATTTGTCTAACTAGGCTGTAAAAAAAACACTGACTCTATAAGAAACACTCCATTGCAGGGCAAAAGAAAAATGCTACTCCAAGCAGCTCATTTTATGAAACACGTAACTTGATGGATTAAACAGAGTATAATGTATTGGATGTGATAAAGAAAATGATTTATACATGTAACATTTAACCCCTTACACTCCAGGATCCAGTGGATCCAGATGAGTAATCTCCAAATTCAAGCAACTACACACCCTTTACTATGTTTTTTTCCAGTTATAAAATAAATTAGAGCAGGTATTATAGAGTCAACTCTAGACAAGCTTCTAGATCTATACAGAAACATGGTACAAACCCCTGTACTGTAAGTAGCTTTTATACTAGTAGCATACATCCACCAACAATGCCCTTAAATGCGTTTATCTTGACACAAAGCATCAAATCTCCAGACGATTTCCAGCCCTTCATGCACCATTGACAAGATTGCACTGACCATCGGCATCTGAGCCAGAATTTCCATTCATGCCAGTTCAGAAACTGGTGCTCATGATATCATGGAGAGCAGAGCTGAGAAAGCAGGAACTGCATTGCTTAATGGAACAAGTAATAAGATGATAAGCATTCTTTTATATCAGCTGTTATTTTTAGTGCAAGTCATAATTTCTGACCTCAGACTAGGAAAAAAAGTCTGAGTTAAGTCGAATGCAGCATTAGAAGAGGCGTGTGTTGTGCTATAATCCCACAGCTATCACTCTTTTGTCTCTCAGAAAATTCACTAAGCTACTTAAAGGGAAATGATGGAAAGCTGTGAGTGACTGGAGAAATTAGTTCTTAGCATCCGTCCTCTGATACTATAGTAAACAAGTGTGCTTTTTATTAGCTGTAGAAATCCCTACAGATGTATTACAGATGGTTGCAATATTTGAAAACTTAATTTAGGGAGATCAGGACCTTCATTCTGTTTCTCTTACTCCAATAATATTGCACTGTCTTCACATATCCTACTGGTTGTAACATATATTTTGTGTTTTTCTTATTTGCTTTAAGATTTTTTTTTATTTGTCCCTTACACTTTATTTCTGTGTGGCGTTCAATTCAAAAGAAATGATTTATTTTAACTTCATATTTACAACTCTTTGTTGTTTGTGGCTGTTTTTTCTTTATTTTATTGTGGTATTATATTTCATAAGATGATTATAAAGCTAGCTGATGCACTTTCATGTGTTTGTTATATTGGACAAATCTAAGGGTTTCACATTAAACAAAATTCCTGGGCTGAATTTAGCTCCTGGAAATGTGTCCTCCATCTGGTCAGTGAAGATGCAGAGCAGAGCGATACAGGCAGCCTTCCTCAAAGTGTTTTTCCTCTGAAGCCTGTTCACATACAAGCATAAAGCAATGGAAGGGATGATGGGGATATTTATGAGGGTGTGATGAATGTCTGTGTTTGGGGTGTTAGTTAAATAAATGTGTAAAGGCTATCTAGATTTGACAGCTGTGGCTTTCTGTATTATCTTTGTGATGAGCGTCCTCCTTCTGTTCTGATGAGAACGTGACCAAGTGACAAGACGCAGAGCTACTCTCTCCCCCTCTCTCTCTCTCTCTCTCCCTCTCTCTCTCTCTCTCTCTCTCTCTCCCTCTCTCTCTCCCTCTCTCTCTCTCTCTCTCTCTCTCTCTCTCTCTCTCTTTCTCCTCTCTCTCTCTCCCTCTCTCTCCCTCTCTCTCTCTCTCTCTCTCTCTCTCTCTCTCTCTCTCTCTCTCTCTCTCTCTCTATCTGTCTCCAGTTTGAGATACACAGTCAAACCAGTGATCATGTGTTCATTCTATTTGGGGCCCTAAATATACACCCAGGGAATGTATTACATTTCTTGCCAACTGTAACTAGGCAGAGAAAATCTTTATGAAAAGGTGAAGGTTTATTGAAGGAAAGTGGGTCAGGAGAAGAGTGCATACTAATAGTTCTCATTTTTATCTATCTATCTATCTATCTATCTATCTATCTATCTATCTATCTATCTATCTATCTATCTATCTATCTATCTATCTATCTATCTATCTATCTATCTATCTATCTACTATCAATATTTATTATCCTGTGTGTGTGTGTGTGGGGTGTGTGTGTGTGTTTTGTGTGTGTGTGTGTTTGGGTTTACTCAGATGGCAGAGAGAAGCCTGTATTATGAGAATTCTTGCGCTAGTCTAACCTATATAATACTTAAGGTTAGCTCTGTGCTTTCTCAGCTCCTAATAATAATAAAATCTAATTAACTTACAAAGATTACAATTGTGATTATCATTTTGTTGCATTTTATGGCTCTTTTGTTTACAAACACATGAATGTGATGTTGTTTTTATCTCTTTGCATAGTTAATGAAGTGTGTGTATCTTTATTTGATGTTGTCTACACAGGTGGGACATTTGGCCAGTCAGTAAAGCCATTCGAGAGAGACTGTGAAACAGCTGCAGCTACATCACCACCTCAACTCTTTATGTGCCATCACTGTGTGTGACTGAGCCTATCAGAGTGCTGCATATGACAGACTGGTGTCAGAGCGGATTTGTGTGTTTTGTGTGTGTGTGTAGTGGGCACACAGGGTGCTGCAAAGGGATAAAAGTGCCACACCAGTTGGTCACATGACACCTGTGCTTGATGGTTGTCTCCCCAGGGGTTCTGTCTATCCCTGGACTGGGCCTCTCTCTTTCTCTCTTTCTCTCTCTCTCTCTCTCTCTCTCTCTCTCTCTCTCTCTCTCTCTCTCTCTCACTCACACACGCACACACACACGCACACATGCACACTACCTATTAACAAGCTATTTACATTGCTGTTTGCTTAAAGATGAAAAACGAGCCTGGTCTTAAATGAACAGAACAAGATAATGAATATATTTATACTTAATCATTAGAGCAAATATAAATATATTTAGACACAGAGAGAAAGAGAGCCAGATGGCTCTTTCCTCATCATAATTATTCAGCTCAGGACTCAAATTCAGACTGCTTGTGGGAGTCGGGCTTGACAGGCAGGCACACATCAAATGCTGCCAGATAAATGTTGCTTAAAGACAGAATCATTCAGAGCACACACACAGACACACACACACACACACACACACACACACACACACACACACACACACACACACACACACAGTCTCATTCGGTTTAGTGTCACGTAAGTGTAATGTGCCATCACAAAGAGAGGAAAAACGAAGCACTGACCTCATTCTGAAAAAAATGGAAATAAGATATTTAATGTACTTTGTGGCAAGTTTCTTAATAAGAGACAAATACAAACTACAGATACTCTGAAGGAAACGTTAATAATATATAAACATAATCATTGCTGCATCATTGCCTACACATATAAACAGTATTTTATACTGCCGTCTTTTCACTATTTGCGAATCTGATTGTACTGTATACTATACATTTTAAACTACTTTTTTTTTTTTACATTTCTCAGTGACTCTAGGAACGCATAATGAATCTGCATGTCTTCTTCAATCCACTTTCCAAATCGATGAGGTTTTAACTACAGAACAGACTGAACAAACCCTCTCAAATTACATCCAATTAAAGCCATCAGTTTAATCATGTGTATTGTATTAGTAATGGTTGTGTGGCAACAATCAGTCCTTCCTGCTTTCATCCATTTAAAGGAATAGACAAACACATGTCAGCCTAGTGTTAGCTCCATGTGTTGACCACCACCCCCCCATCCCTACCTCCCCAAAAAAACACCTCGTCTCTCCCTCGCCATCAAGGTGAGAGATTTAGCAAACACTACTACCTCCTCACCTCCTATGCTGCCATTTGTAGAGTGACTGAGGTGGGAACATACACACCTCACCTTCTCCAAGTCTCCAAATTGTTGACAAAGGTCAAATGTTGTTAGTGTTGTTCTTTTCTTTGACCTGCAGGGGGCGCGTTCTCTCACATCTCAGTGCTGCTATTAATCTCAGTCTTACTCTTAAGCAGTACATACTTTAATAATGGCCGTTTAAATAAGCAGATGACCAGTAAAGTATAACCACAATGAATTATTTCGATTTTTTTTCATGGCTGTGCTGGGCTGAGTCAGCACACAATCCTGGCCATCATGAAGCCATATGCTTGTTTACAGTCAGCATCTTTACCATGTATCTGTACTGTGCTGCCTGCAGAGCGCAAATCTAATCAAATCTGTGATTATCAGCTCACCCGCTCTGTCTCTCTCTATCTCTATCTCTCTCTATCTGTGTGAGATGTGGATTCATTCACTGATGAAAGATAAACTTCTAAACAATGGGCTAGAACACCTCCTTAGTGCTATTATTGTGATGGTGGAGGTGCTAATAGCATTTAGGTTTAAAACAAGGGATGGAATTTAACACAGAATTTCACAGAGAAATGAAAAGTCATGCTCAAGCTGATAGGGCTCATGATACGCTGTGTGTGGTGGGCTGAGAAAACGTTTCTTAATGGTAAAATTCTCACTTTTTCTACTATATATACTGAACAATTCTTAAAACTATGGCTTTTTTTTTATATTGAAACATTGCACATATCTCACACAAATGTAAGGTTGAAAATGGGAGAAAATTGTTTTTAAAGATTTCATACCAATTTTACTGCAAGACTACCTTAACATTTAACTACTTATTTAAATGTCTTGACTTTCGCTCCATTAGAAAAGTTTTAGATATATTTCGAAAGATATTTACTGCTGAGTCTTTTATCCAAAGTGAGCTTTGTATGCGGACAGCTGATGCAAAGTTATACAGGGATGTGGAGGCTCAATGGTTAAAACTCTGGGATACTGATCAGAAGATTGGGGGTCAAACCCCAGCACTACCAAGCTGCCACTGCTGTGCTGATGAGCAAAGCCTTCCTTTAACCCTTTCTGCTCCAGGGACGCTCTAACATGGCTGACCCTGTGCTTTCTAACAAGCTGGGATATTAAAAGAAAAGAATTTCTCTGTACTGTTATGTATATGCGACAAGTAAAGGCTTCTGAAGCAGCCAGAATGAAAACATTTAATGTCAGTTTTGTTGAGAGAAAAACCTTTGATCAAAACCCAGGTTTTTCATCTGCTGCTTTTCCAGAATTCAGCCACAGTAACAAACCACTGCACATACCTTGCAGCAGAGAACACATCAGTATATAGATTTCCTAGTACTGCATGACAGCATGCTCAGCAGCATACATTGGTACATGCTCTTTTTTTATTTTTAAGCGTAATCTGATTTGGTGCTCCACCTCACAGCAGCTTACCACGATTTTCCCCTACCTCACAGATGAGAAAATCTAAGTCACATTACAACTGAGTTTACTGATGAACACAAACTTTCTGCAGACACACTGTGTACATTTCTTCATCCACTAAGTGCTTTGGCCTTGTTACAAAACTACGAAAAGCTACTGTAATGTAAACTCCCCAGCCACATAATCTTTCTGAGGTTTCACCAGAGGCTGCAGCTGGAGCTTTTTTGTGTGCCACTGAAGTATTTGAAGTATACTCCTAAGGAAAATACTTGATTAAATCAAAAAGAAATTTTTATCTGAGAACTACAAAAAGCAGTAAGTATAAAAAGAGGACAAAGTTTGATAAGATCTTGTGTGATACTAAAGTAATTGTATTACCTAAAATGTTTATTTATTCTGCAGTGGGAAAGATTCTCAATTCTGATTGGTCAAAAGGTTATTGCTCTTCTATATCAGCAGCTTTGACAGTAGATCTGACTATATGAACGTTCACAGATTAATATTAATGCCTTTGTTCCAAAATATAACCATTTCTACAGTATTTAACAGGAACTTGTCTGGTGAGTGCTGCACATGGGAGAAAAACACCTGAAATGTTGATCTAGTGAAGTTATTAAGTATTTTGAAAGGAGTCTCTTTGTAACAGTCAGAGGTAACAACAAATGAGTCTTTAGGTGAAAGGTTTTGCAGTTTCTTGGCTTTACTGAAAGAGAGACGCTGATTATGGAAGAGCTGTTTATAACTATTGTAATGTAAGTAATAACAAGAACTTATTTCATAGATGTTTCACAGTAAATGTAGCTATAAATGGATAAAAAAAGACAAACAAACAAACTTGTTTGTTAAGAGATAATAGGAATAACACACACACACACACACACACACACACACACACACACACACACACACAAACCCCCCCCCGACTAATAAAATCATGCTCAGCTCTTATGAACTGGCTGAACCCAACATCTTTATGTCTCTCATAGTTTGACTATCAACCTGCTTGAATAAACAGAATTCACTTAAAAGCTCAATTTTGTGATCATTAATCTGCCAAAATGCTGCTAGCTGCAATTAAAACATCCAAGAGCAAAAGATTATACAATAATTATACAAACTCTAATGTAATTCTAAAGTAAATATAAATTAAGTAAGTTTAAAGTAAATCCAAACTGATCGTTCTTTATTTGTTTCTTCTCTCCCTCATTGTTCTCACTTTTTTCTGTTCATTTGCTGATGACATGTTGACACTGGCACTGTCACTATGGTTACTCATTACGGGGTAATCATTCTCAAACATGTTGGAGGTTATTTTATCATTATGAGTCTATTATTGTTACCCAGGCCAGCTCTGGATACATGTATATAGTAGTGAAATCTGCATTCTCATTACAGCTACTGAAACTGAGACGCACGTGTGACACTCAGTTCTGCCTGGAATTGTTTCCTCTTGCAAGATTCTGATATTTGCTTCTTTTCAAGACAAATCGATAGCTCCATACAAAAAGAAATATGACATATTAATCAGCACAGAATTGGCTGGAAGTGAAACCATTCATCATGTTAGCTCCAAAGAACTGACAGACATTTTGCACACATCCTGTGTGAAAGCACTTTATTCTCCCCAAATGTCATGACACTAATCTAAGTGGTTGGTAGAAGTTCAGCCATGTGGCGATCCCTTTGGACTTCCGAAGTCTGATTGCTACAGCACTGAGTGAACTTGACCTGGTGAAGCATGGCCTGCAGAAGCCATGCTGGAGTGAGCGGATGATGAATCAGAAGGAGAAACAGTGCTGACCATATGGCCCAGGCCTGCTTTATGCTCTCTCAGCATGACAACACTGACCCTCTCTACGGAGGCCTGCTCCTCTCCTCCACAGCTATTAACTCACGCAGACAAATGGCTGTAGTACACACACACACACACACACACACACACACACACACACACACACACACACACTTAGACTTTTTTCTCTCTTCTCAGTTCATTTCACTCAAATTCTATGCAGTGCATAACATCAGAGGAAAGCGTCTTCTTTAAAAGCTTACTGAACAAAATGTACATGCTTACTTTAAATGCTCAAAGTGACCCGTTTTCTTTTTTTTTACCTAAAGTGTGAGCAATGTGCTTGGCTAATTTTTTCTATTGATCATGAAAAAGGTCTGACTTTCTTTTGATGCATCTCTTTCATATTCATACTGCACAGTTTATTCTCAGGTTACATTGACCAAAGAAAAAAAAAGCAATATCAGTCGACACCAAGCGATTTTTACAAGTGAATTCACTAGGCTGAATTACTGGCAAACCTTATTTGCTTTTATAACAAAGTGCAAACGGTTTTATGTGTCTTTAAAAAATGTAGATGTATTTGAGGTTACTTCCCTTTCAGAAATAATGTCAGCATGTCACAGTCAATATGACCTGTGTAACAGCTCAGAAGTGAGCAGAGCATGAGGGTTAACGGTAATTATTGTACAAAGTGAATAAGGTTCAATGATAAATAAATAAATTAATTAATTAATTTATACAAAACATGCAAACAAATCATCATCCAGCCTCAAAAAACATTTTGTTTGTTTCATTTTTTCCCATAAAACTAAAGCTGAGTTTCCATTCTATCTAGTCAAACAGAAATAAATCACCTTCATTTCAATGCCATTGTAAACATTATTTTGGTGGAAACATGACTGAAGAGGTGTCTCATTGTGATGGATTCCTTCACTTACTTTTTTCCTTCAGCAATTAGCATGTCAACTACAAGCCCTCTTTCTGATGGAGATGGCAGAGCCTGGTGAACCAAAGAGGGTAAAAACTCCCTTTTGTCGTGAGAATGGCTCACGGGATGGAAACGGAGGTTGGGGAGAGACCACCAGAAGCAGAAGCTTCGACTTAAAAGGAGGGGGCATGCCTTTCAGTCAGTATAACCAGCGAAACTAAAACACCTTGCTCTGATTCCATTAAATACTTTTCGGATAGAGACTGAAGCAAAAGGTAGAAATGGAGAGCAGAATTAAAAGAGGAAACAGGTTTCATTCCTGGAGTGGTTGGTGCTATCTTTGTGTTTCACACCAGGCTGGAGCAGATGGGTTCCTCTGTTGGGGGGAGTGGAGGATTCTCTGTTAGCAGACACTGCAGCCTTCCCCCACACATTAGCATAACCTTTCTCAGTGTGTCAGGGGGTGGAGGATGAGATCAGCCTGACTGCCTGAGGTGTATACACCCCCCACTTAAAAAAACAAAACAAAACACCAATCCAACAGGGATGTAGCCACTGGAGTAACAGATGCCAACATCATCTGTTTCTAGGACTGTAAGTAAACATAACTGTAAAAACAACAACAACAACAAGGAGAAATAACAGACAAAAAAGGAAGAGATCATCCTCCCTTCTGGGCTCTCCCACAGAGCACTACAGCATCATGTCACCAGTGCATGCAGTCGTATTCAAGCTCTGGCTGCACCTCCACCAGCTCCTGTGACTAAGTTGTCAGATATTGAGGTAGCGTGGCAAATAAGCTGCTGAAATCTTTGCACTTGTGAACTCCAACGGCAGATTACGGGTTCATGCTCGCCAGCTCTTTGATGCTCAACTGATTCAGAAGCCGAGCCAATATTAACTAGAATTGCTGTGGTTTGAAATGATTAATGGGTTTAACTGGGAGAGTGTAAGAAGAACGCTGATTTAACCACCTCAGACATGCACGTGGTTTTTAATCAGTCATGTACCACATGTAACACTTTATTAGGGTTCAGATATGTAGATGAATTTTAATTAGCCTGTTTCTGATTCCCTCGACACACTGCCAATGAGTTCTGGAAATTTCTCAAGAGAGCTAAGTAACACAGGTGTTTTAACACTGAGGTGCAGCCACATGTGTAAGTCTTGTGGTTGTCTTGTCTATGAAAGACAAGCAGATTTAAAGAATCACATTTAGTGTGTGTCTCTTTAAAGCATTAAATCTTCCAGGTGGTTGTGACTCACTGGTTATGGCTCTACAGTACTGACTGAAAAGCTGTGAGTTTGACTACAAAGCTATCACTGTTAGGCTTTAAGGAGCACATGAATTATCTCCAGCTGTGATCTACAGCCGATATTGTTTAACTTAATTTTGAAACAGGAAGTGGCAGCATGTTGAAGTGCTTGACAATATACCAAACTCTACGGTAGCTTAGCAGACTAGCTTAATATAGGCAATACAGATGAGATATTTTTTGTCTGGGGAGGTTTTCTCACCACTACCTTCACTTCTTCCTTTTGACTTTAAAGTGAAATGCTGTACACATTTAAGCCCAGGTTGATCACCACTGGTGCTAATGGTGACATCACCAGGATGCATCTGATGAGTCTCAATGGCAGGCTCATAGTTAATTATAAATTTTAACCTACTTGTTAACACATCATTTACTCTTACTGATGGAGAAGCTTCAATGGTTTTTAAAGACAGAATCGTGTTCATGTGAAGACTGAGGCACTACCACATTTAACACACCCAAAGTTGGTAAAACACTCCTCTGAAAACATTTACATTTACAGTATTTGGCAGATGCCCTTACCAGAGCGATGTACGAAACTTTAACGTCTCTATCGATACTAGGTCACCAGGTCACAGACTAAGAATACTATCAGACAAACACCTTTTTTTTTTAATTTTTATAAAACAAGTGCTAGTTTAAGTATTTCAGGAAGAAGTTGGTTTTCACTCTTTGTTTAAAGACAGCCAGTGACTGTCATCTAGGGGAAGTTCATTCCACCAGCTAGGTGCCAGAACTAGGTGCCAGAGAGAGTCTTGATGCAGTCCTTCCTTGTACCCTGAGAAATAGTGGGACCAGTCGAGCTGTGCTGAAGGAAAAGGTTGTCACATAACCACAAACTCGCACATATTCCACTTTTTCCAAAATGATTATACTCTTATTTTTCCACAACCACAGAAGGGAGCATTTAATCCTCTGAACTTTACTAGTACAGGAATGTGCCATTAAAAACATTGAAATCATTTTCCCAAATGTGGCAAACTGTGAAATTAAAATGAGGATATCTATAAAAATCTATTATTTTGTATTTTATTTGTAGATATTGTCATATTTGTTTTGCAAAAAGATCTGAAAAAAAGTTTTTAGGTTTCAGAGTATCCTTTGACTGCTCAGGAAATTTGTGAGTAAAAGCATCAGCTAAATGAATAAACATAAATGTAAGCACTTTCAACTAAATCATGAGCCATTACAATGGGTCAGTACTGTCAGGTCATTCATTTAGCAGTAGGGAACAAATCAAAATGTTTACCACTGTGGTCTGTAATCGATATAATTAAAGGGTACCACACTTCTATTGTGTGCTTTATTTTGGCAACCTAAAATCTTCTGAAAGTCTAAAACATTCGACATGGCTGTGTGTCAAAACTCACAGCAGCTGTTATAAAGGAGATAAGCTTTCATTTGCTTCCAAAATCAACAGGTTTCTGGATTGGAGGAGAATTACAGCAGGAAATGGACACAAGTCTTGGACAGGCCTGCAAATCGTCTAGCGTCTAAACTTTACTGATGACTCATCCTTGAATGATTGCATCAAACTGGCTCTGCTCTAAATCACTCAGACACACAACTAAAAGTTCAGACCTTTTATAGCTGCAAGAAGACTGAGTGTAAATAATAAAGATAGGTGTGTGTGTGTGTGTGTGTGTGTGTGTGTGTGTGTGTGTGTGTGGTGTGTGTGTAGGTTGGAAGGTCAGTGGCTTCAAATGGGACTACATTGTCCACTCACACTGGCCATTACAGAGACTGTGGGTAAGTATTTACAGCCAGGGCTATAAAGCACTTTGTCACAATTCAGCAGGAGGCTTTCAGAGCTGGAGGAAACACTCATTAGCAGAGAATGAGAGGAAAAAAGAAAGAAAGAGAGAGAGAGCGAGAGAGAGAGCGAGAGAGAGAGAGAGAGAGAGAGAGAGAGAGAGAGAGAGAGAGAGAGAGAGAGAGAGAGAGAGAGAGAGGGAGGGAACGAGAGGGAACTGCCCAACATGCTGAAGATAATGAAGTATAAAGGGATGTAGAAGTAGTTCGGCTCAGAAAGGACTGGAAGAGTGATGAAAGTGAAAACACTATCTCACAGTGCGTCATACAGCACTGAAATTCCCCATTAGGATTATGAGTTATTGATGATAATACAAAGTAGACCATCAAAATTTCGCATATTTACCCTCTTTTTTTGGTTTTAAACTCTTCTTGAATGGATGATTGTGGTCACACAGTGCAAAAGGTACATTCTCTTTTATCTTTGAATGATAGACTATCAATAATTTTAAAAAGATTAAACAAGCATCAAAATATTCATAGGCTTCAATCATGCTTGAGATTTAAGGATGACACCCTGAAACTCACTGGTGTCTAACTGTGACACAGACAAAATAGCTAGCCAATTGAATACCTGAGTTAGCTAATGAGTGACTCTATGACAACACAAATGGTGAAATCAATCAATAAATAGATAAATAAATAGATAAAAACAACAAATGAAACAATTCATCATTCTCCAGTCAGAAAAGGGTTTAAAGTTACATTTAAAAAAATCTACTTTATTTTCATGAATATATTTGTAATCAACACTGGTTAATTTATACAAGCAGGTATAAGAATTGCGGCCTAAATAATCCCATTAGATGAAAGCGATCTGTAGGACGAGGCCTCGGAGTGAACCTGTAGTTCACTATAAAGTCATGCTAATCCCTTCAAGCATGTTAAAATGAAGCACAATGTGCACTAGTGTTAAATAACTAAGAAGATTACAGATGATTTGTGGCCTCTGTATGACTTTTGTGTTTGTGTGTGTGTGCGCGTCTGTGTGTGTGTGTGTTTGGGGGGGTTTGTGGTAACCACTGAGCAAAATAAGTGCTATTTTGGCTCAGTATAACACGGAAGTCTACCCAAGCACAGTGACTGAGACTCTGCCAGGCTACATACACAAGCAGAGACACACACACACACACACACTTGGCTCACTACAGTGTATGGCAGATCTTGCAACAAAACACATCTGAAAACAGAGCTACTCTTTCTGACCAACTGCTTAAAACAATAACATGAAGAATTTTTTAAATAATCACCAGCAGTAAAAACCCACCACACCTGTTAGAGCTACACAGTCTTGCACAAGGATGGTGGCATTAATGCTAGATATGTTTGAAGAAAGTACAATATATGCAACAGAAAACACTCCTTTCTAATTTGGATTTGATGGTTGGATAAAAATATCCACATGTAATTTGTATTTTTATAAAATGCTTTGTATCAAAGTTGCTGTTGTTACTAGACGTTTGGTAAGTGTTTAGACATTTCACTGGATTGGTGAGGAACCTTTAGTCATACATTTTTTCCTTAGTGAGCTGGATGGTAGCTCACAGTTGTGTACAAATCCTATGAGAAGCTTTCATAAACACAGGAGAAAAACATTATAGCTAATAAATAATAGATTGATTCACATGGTACAGTATCACTTTAGAAAATAATGAGACAGTGTAATCCAATTGATTGACACTTCATGATTCATAGTTGGTTTCTGTAGGATAAGTAGCTTACTTATAGAGTAAGTAGCTTACTTGAGAGTGTTGATGTTAAACTTATTCTGAAATGCCAAAATCGAGCTCATATTCCTCTGACAAAACATATTTTGAAAGTTCTATGCAGTATTTTGTTGTTCACTGGGTGCATACAGTATTTTGGTGTATTGTAGTATGCATTACAGCACAATCTGGTTTCAGATCATTCCTAGGTAGACACTAGCAGCACAGTGCATCCAGTAATCTACAGTGAACAGCTCCCCCACACACACAACACACACACACACACACACACACACACACACACACACACACACACACACACACAAAAAACACACCCCCCCACCCACCATAAGTGCACCTTGATTTTCAAAAAGAAAGTATAAACAGAGTAAAGAAGAGGGTGAGAGGGTTTTGTGAGCAGGTGGCTCTTGTTCTTCATTTACACATAAAGTAACCGGAGATCATTCATTTGAGTAAGAGCTGACGACTTCTGGCAACATGGCTGACATCCAGCATTGGTGAATATATGTGGGTGTGTACAGCAATGCAACAAATTTGAGAAAGGTTTAACTTTAGGCAAATATGGAGCAACTTGGGGCAGCAAGCAGTGAAGATAGTAGAGAGCATATGATCCATGGCAAACAGCACACACTGCTTCTCCTACATCTCATATGATATGATGATATGTGCGAGGGAGTTGGGGGGAGTTCGAATCCCAGGTCCACCAAGCTGCCACTGCTGGGAACCCTGAGCAAGGCCCTTCACCTTCAATTGTTCACTTGTATAAATGAAATAAAGCATGCTGCTGAATGTTATATACAAACAGCAAATCTCCCTCTAGTGAAGTGGAATACTGGTTGTGCCACCCACTGAGAAGTGTTATTACTATGGCTACTGGCAACTTCATAGTACAGCAACTGGCAACGTGCAGCAATAAAATCAGTGGATCTGTGAACGTAGCTTTAGTGCTGGAGAAGCCTCAGTGGTGCATAAAGACAGAATCACACTCTTGAGAAATCTGAGACATTATCACACTGAACAGCCCCAAGCTGGAAAAACACTCCTACAAAATGTTTGTCACATAACCACAAACTTGCGCAAATTCCACCCTTTTCAAAATGACTGAATGAAGGGGGTCAGAACATGTGTCATCAAAAAACTGTAATCATCTATGAACTTTAACTGAGATGTGTCTATTCTAATCAAAAACTTTTTGTTTTAATTTCTTTTGCATTATAAATATTTGAAAGATGAAAATTGATTTCGGGGGCATGTTGACTTCAACTACTCAGCTAATTTGTGAATGACATTGGGTAAAAGCATCCACCAAATAAATACATTTAAATGTAAACTGTTTCATTAACATCTGTGTATAGTGCATTATTCATCACAGCATCTTTGTGCTGGCTTTTTGTCCATGCTTGGCTACACACCGGCAGCATATTGCATCCTCATGTGCCAATATCAGAGGGGCAGTGACCAGCTCTCTCTTACACACACACACACACACACACACACACACATACACACAAATGCCAAAAATGCACCTTTTCAAAGTATAAACAGAGCAAACAAGAGGGTGGGAATGTTTGTGAGCGGGTGATTGTGGATTTAGATGAGCTGGATGAGACCTTCGGCTCTCAGTCTGACAATCCAGCTGATCAAACAGAGCGCTAATGAGAAAGCTACACAGTGCATGTACGTGAGCAGTAACATTTTGCTACAAGCAATGAACAGTCCTTGAGATGTTAGGTATCACAGAGAAGGACAATCTTATTAAAATAATAGAATTCAGTAGAAACACAAAACTGGGCAAGATATTTTTGGTAAAGGTGCTGCTCCAACTGTAAAGCCTAACACTGGTTCTGTACTGTGATTGTGTCTAGATCAGACTCTGTATAATGGTATTTTTTCCCTTCTAATTGATTCTAAGCCATCGACAACAGTCTCTAATTACAGATGTAAGGAAGAATTATATAGAGAGAGGGAAACTAAATACTGTGGTATTAATCAGTCTAAAAAATAAATACCATCATCATTTTTATCACATGAAAGTATCTCAGTCAGTCTGCGAGCCGCATTTTAAAACCCTGGCAAATGCCTTAACATTCATCCTCCATAATCCTCAGCTTTTTTCTATGAAGTCCAGGCCTTGCTGTTTGACTACAGCTGCTTTATCACGTGGAGGCTAGGTTAGTGAGTACACATGACCTCCGAGTTGGCATTGTGAGCGTCTGAATGTGCTTAAGCAAGGCGGTTAGCCACTGCTTTCATCCATGCCACTGGGACTGAGCTATGATTGGTAATCTGATTACATCGAAGGAGCTGATAATGTGCATGGTTTTTTGGGGGGGGGGATTATTTGCCAGACAGCTTTAACTGACTTTCAGCATAATGAAAAGTTGATATTGTTTTTTTTATAGTTCTACACAAAGGCATGTGTGTGCTATGAAAATCTGTTTAATTACTTCAGTGCCACAGTGCAGAGAGCACGTCTATGCCCTTTCCTTTGCGTCACTAAAAATAGTCTGCCAAGGGCTTCAAGCCAGAATTTGAGGTGTATTAAATGTGGCATTGTGAAACATAGGACATAGAGATATGTAAACATATAGAAATATAAAGGTTTAGCAATTAAATGTTCCAAAATTTGAACATTCCTTGGAACACCTGGGAATACATTCTAAAATGCTAACAATTTGAAGCAACCATTTAATAACTGGTCAATGCCTGGGTAAAGAGGGTATTATTCTGAG
The DNA here is from genome assembly GCA_033459395.1 of Hemibagrus guttatus. Lineage (NCBI taxonomy): Eukaryota > Metazoa > Chordata > Actinopteri > Siluriformes > Bagridae > Hemibagrus > Hemibagrus guttatus. The sequence continues at coordinate 12,328,710 of JAUCMX010000006.1, forward strand.
AAGCAATAAAGAGGCGAAGGGTGACTCTACATATCCACAGCCCAGAAGGGAAAAGCTGTTAACTGGAAAACTATAACTTGTGTGTTCTGCATTATATGTTTGTTTGGGGTTTTTTGTAATAAAGCAATTTTTTTCTGCAGTAAAGAGGAAGACATCAACTGCTGGGTTGACTCTTCATTACTTGCTAAAAGGGAAGTGGTAGCTTAGTGGTTAAGGTGTTGGCCTCCTGATTGGAAGGTTGTGGGTTTGAATCCCAGGACCACTAAGGTGCCAGTGCCAGGGCTTTGATCAAGGCCCTTAGCTTGCAGTTGTATAAAATGTAGGTCACTCTGGATAAGGGTGTTTGCCAAAATATAAAGCAGTCTTTTACAATGTGATCCATCTTATTCACCCTTTACCATTCTGAAATAAATGTTATGTGCAATGCAATTAGCATGTGCTCCAAGCCCACTGAGCAGACAGATGTCTAAACGACCAAAGCTGTAAAAACATAAAAAATAATTAAACAAATTAAGAAAATGGGGGGCACGGTGGCTTAGTGGTTAGCACGTTCGCCTCACACCTCCAGGGTTGGAGGTTTGATTCCCGCCTCCGCCGTGTGTGTGTGTGTGTGTGTGTGTGTGTGTGTGTGTGTGTGTGTGTGTGTGTGTGTGTGTGTGTGTGTGTGTGTGTGTGTGTAAGAAAGTGTTAATATAAAAATGATTTTCTAGAACAAAGGTGATTAATTAGAGCTTAATATAAACCTATCTCTCTCATCCCAACATAATACAGAAAAGGCTTAGACAGTCAGAAAAAAAAGGAGGGAAGATGCACACATATACAGACAAGCATATCAGGTATACATTTGAACATTTTGTGTAATTCTAAATACATTTTGGCTATAATACAGTGCACTTTCTGTACTCGTTACACAACCCTAGCCCCGACATGTCATGAAACTAGGCTTTGTTGAAGTGTGGTGAAAAAAAGGTGAGAAGATGTGGTGAAAACCATGCAAACTTGCCAGTATGCATACTGGAGACTCAACAAATAAGTGGAAAAAAGTTTTCCAATCAGATCAGATTAAAACTGAATGTTTTGACCTTGGCACATAGAGCTATGTTTGACCAAAACCCAAAGTTGCTCATCACCCTGAGAACATCATCTGCACAATGAAGCATGCTGGTGGTAGCATCACACTGAAGTGTTGCTACTCATCAGCAGGGACTGGGAAACTGGTCAGGGATGAGGGGAAGTTAACATATTACGAGGATGTGAACATATTACATAGAGTTGGCAAACAAATCTTAAGTTTCTCATCAAAATGTGATTGAATTGCTTCTACTGAATTTAATTTAAACAAGTTTCTAATTACTTGGTTCATTTATGTAGAGTAAATTTGATCAATTCACATAGCATTAGCGTGATCCAATTATGTTATGAAATCTCACAAGGATATTGGTGCTGACGAGAAGAAAGACTGTGGTATTTAAAATGAACTTAATTAAAACAAATGCAGTATAATAGCACAGCAGGAAATGTCACTGTCTAACAACACCAGCAAACTGGGTTTGGTCCTCAGTTTGGGTGAGAATGCAGGCTTTGATGTTATTCAGGATTTCAAAATTACACGACCAAATCATGTTGAATGCACAAAAACAAACTGTGTTAATTTAACTCAATTCAATCACATGGATCAGAAGTACACAGTTGAATTAAGTAATTTCAGTGAACTTTTTTCCCAGGGTAGTCAGCAGGAGACTTGAGACCAAGACTGAGGGTTACCTTACAACAGGACAATGACTATAAGCATACTGCTAAACCTACACTGCAGTGGTTCAACACCAGGAACCTGAATACATTAGAATGGTCCAGACGAAGCCCAGATCTCTATCTGATTAAGAAACTGTGGCAAAATTGTTCCCCATTGTTCTCCATCCAATCTGATGGTTCTTGTAAAATTTGCCAGTGGGTAAAAATATACCAAGATTTTATCCAGGAGGGTAAACAACTTAGAAAACCAACAAATGTCTAGCTTGTTAAATGGAAATACTTTGTACCTGCTAAATAAATTGTGTAAATCAATAGTAAAATTCTTAATTAAGTCAATTTCAAGTCCAGTTTGAAATATGACATAATTTGCCTGAAACCTATACATTAATTACATAAATTATACAGATTATATACATGTAATGAGTAATTTTTGAAAATACATGTAATGTAATTTCCTATAAATTTTGAAATAAATAAAAAATGTAAATACTTTGAAGCAATCCTATCAAAAAACACTATAAAAATCAACAGTATTTACTCCAGCTAAAGTAATACACTGTATAGTAATGAGACTGAATGATGAGTAAAATCCTGTATAAAAGCTGTGGGATTAATATTGTCTCACAGCATCACCCAAGTGGCTATCAAGTGCTCCTGCTCTGTCTTGCACAGCACACAAGCCTCCTAGGAATGTCTTTTAAAGTGCTATGCCTGAGCCCCAATGTTTTCAAAAGACCTATATGAGCCTCATTCTTAACCTCATATGGAACTACAAACTCTCAGCCATTGCATTGGCCCAAAGATGCTATCAGCTGGAGCATGGAGCCAGTCTTCAGACATGTTTCGAAGAAGCACGCAGAGATCTTAAAGCTGCGGGGCTGAATCATTAGTGTAATGTTGCTGTTGAGAGAGAACCTCATGTCTCTCTTGGCAAGCTTGCTCTCCAAAGGTTTTTCCATAATTACCATAAAAATTGTGTGATAATAGTTATGTTTGCAGCCCAAATGTTTCAAGAGTATAAGGTGGTTTATATAAGAAATCCATTAGTGGTGTGTACTGGTTATGCTCTGAGTGATATGAATTGATTAGGAAGTAATAATAATAAAAAACAAATTTGAAACCAAAACTGTCAGACGATCAACCAATATTTGAAGGATCACCATGTGATAAATCACAAACTGTCTGCATGTACTTTTTCCTTGTCTTTTAAACAAAATGTTTTCTCATGACAGTTTCCTTTTGAAGGAAGGTTTGTTAATGAGATCATATGTTTAACTTTCATTTAACTGCAGCCAAACCATTGATTTGTGTCTAAGAATTTGTCAATGAATAAAATATTGACAGTAGTAATAAATAAAAGAATAAAAACTTTTCTAGTTACAATAAAAGCCATTAAGCTGTAAATCTAGCCCAGAGACAGAGATCACTGCATGATTTTGGGCATTATAGTTTAAAAAATAACAGATTTACAGCATATTACAAATATTTGAGACCTTGAATTCAATGATTGCTGGAATAAAATTAGGAATATAAAAATGCAGAAATAGCTTTCCAGCTGCAGTTCTTCACCATGGTGAGCCAATTATGTTTAGTTTACTCTCATACTTGGTAATAAAGGAGGATATTTTGTAAGGAAACTCCTCAAACAGAGATATTTCACAATCTGGTCTCCCAAAGTCTCTCCCAACTCACAGTAATGTCTGTATGTAATAATGGAGAGAAATTAATGAACAGAAATGGAAAAAAAAATCACACGTCCGTGGTATGAATTAAATAGGAGAGAGTAGTGGAGGTGAGTAAGAATTAATCTGACAGAATACTGAGGTTTGGGTTAAAGTTTGGATTTAATTCTTGCAATTTCTGATACATTTCGAAACTTTTAACAAGACTGAACATCTGACTTAAGCTAGTGATCTGCGTTCATGTTTAATTTCATTTCAGACAATACGTCATAAGGGATTTGAAATGCTTTTAAAAGCCAGTTTAAAGACTTGGCAGAAAGGGACTAAAGCACTCAAACACTGCATATCCTACAGGCTACTCTTCGAGTACTGCGGTATGTGTATTATAACATGTCACTCCTCAGAACTGAGGAATGTTTATTCATTCATCATCGTCTATAAGGGTTTTATCCTAATCTGAGTTGTTGTGAATCCAGATGCTATACCAGAAACTCTGGGAGCAAGGTGGGAATACACACTGAAAGGGATGTCAGTCAAGAGAAAATTTTAAGCTGGGAATTAACCTACTGTCATGTATTTGGGGATAAAACAGGAGAACTCGAAATAAACCCACATCAGAATGAGAAGGGCCTCCTCACAGTAACCTGATCTCAGGACCCTGAAGCTCTGAGGCAGCATCGCTAAACATTCCTGCTGAGGAATGTTTAATGTGTAGCAAATGTAGTTGGTGACTAAACAGCAGCTGGTGAGAAGCAACAGTGGTTAGGACACATTTAGGGTGAAGGAGATGGGGGTGTGTGAGGCTAATCAGGGGGTTGAGCAAGCTGGAGAAACCAGGAGCGGGGGCAGAATGCAGTAGAGGAAAAGACGGGTCTTTGAGATGTAGAGGGGGTTAATTCGAGCCACAATAGGGTGAACTGACAGGGCTCAGGACCTGTTCCAAAGAGCGGGGCCGGGCCAGCAGAGGCCAGCGGGGTCGTGTTCAGCCTGGCGTGCCATTGAGCCTGATTTTAGGGGGGTGGTGGGGGAGGCCCCACTGTGAGGCCCTGGGGGGCATTTTAATCCCCTCTTACTTGGACAAGAGATTAAGAGATTCCTGCTTTATTTCTCCAAATTTCCTGCTGCTTCTTGTTTTGCTGTGACAGCCGACAGTTTGGGGTTTCATTTTTTTACCACCATAAAACACACGATACGGAACACAAGCTTGTCGCAGCTTTGATATGGGGTACTTAGTTGAAAATTGATGGCATTGTATGGGGAATCGTTTGGAGGATTTTGCACAAAAGCTAGACTAAAGTCAAAAGCTCAGGAAGTAAGGTGTTGATTTGATGAGCCACTAAAATAGAGACAAAATGGCCAAATGGTGTGGAGTGACAGTAAATACATATAGGAGTGTGAGAAAAAAGGGATGAAGGAGTGGGAAAGTTACAGAGAGACAGAGAAAATCGAGATGGAGCTGTGAGAGGACAGTGGTGCGAAATAACAAAAAGAAAACAAATTCTGACAGGAAATTGGCTGCAATGACTAAACTTTGTTCAGCTGCAAGAGGAAAAAAATCACTCAGCAACAATTAAGCATTCCTGTCATGGCTGCCATGTCCCATGGAGTTCAGTGCACATTTCCCGAATGTCTCAGAGCTGTTTCAAACCCTTCTTTCAAAAAGCAGCCTGTTAGATAGTATCTTGCTGACAGCTAAAACTCCAGCGGGCAGCCTTGGATTCAGCCAGGCAGGAGCCAGAGCGGGGTCAAGAGCTCCGAGCCAGGGGTCTTGTTTCTCTGTTGATCCAGCAGGGTACCTTGAGGAGGGCTCTAGAGCAATGCAAACACTCCTGTGTTTCTTCTCTTGTAGACACCAATGGTTTAAAAAAAATGCCTGCCAGCACTGCTACAGCTCACCACTATTCCCTGCTGATCTGTCAGATAGGTGAGCATGCTGATCTGCTAAACGCAAACACTGCAGGCTATGCTAAGAGCCAAGAGGACACACGAGTAAGAACAGCAAGCAAAGTGGTGCTGTTCTCAACAAACACTGCATAATCAGATCGGTGCCATCAGATAAACTGAGACCAGACACCTCGCTCCTGCATGCCAAGGTAGCCAATTCTTTACAAACTGTGGGAATAAATGAACCTTTTACTCTCGCTGAAGAGCAGCGACCCAGTCCGATTCCTAATTCTAAAACATTCTTTGGAGGCCCCAGTTCAGTGGCCAGATAGATCAAAATGAATACTGTTAGCGTTTGAAGACGCCTTGTAAGAGTTTGTAAGGGGGTTCCCCTGGTCTGTGTGGCTCACATGATGTGGTGGGCTGCTTTGCATTCCAGCAATAACACTCATTCCACCCTCACCATGTACTGCAATAAGGCCCTGAGAGCCCCCTCCCAAACCCCAAACCTGCATACAGGCAGGACAGGATTGAAATAGCCCTTAAACAACAGAACCTTCTCTTGCTGGTCTGTGGAGAGGAAACCGGCTTGGGCTGCTAAACAACAGATCCATCATTAGAGAGACAGCTTCAAAGTATAAAGTAAACATGTACAATAGACCCACATCACTCAAAAGAATTTGTTTTGTCAAAAAAAAGCATGAATGAGAATGGAGGGGGGGATAAAATAACTATTTGAAAGCTTTTAATAGGAATGCGTGATGAATTTATTTGATGCATGATGAGTTTCTGTGAATTTATTTGTGCCAGGAATTGTGTCAGGATTTTAGTTCATGCTGTTCATGGAGCCACCCATGCCTCCAGTTTCAACTCCAGTTTATTGTTAAAGAACCATACCTGCCTGACAAGAAGCATGCAAATTTCTCTTATCCACATGTCCTTATACTTGCAAATTTGTAACAATTACAGAACTCAATTTGTTTAAAAAAGAAAAAGAAAAAAGAAAAAAGATGAAGATCAGCATGAGGGTTGTGGCCTTTCTTACTTAATTTGTATAAGACTAAACAAATCCACCCACAACTGTTGGAATTTGTACCAACTTCTAATTCAGTTCAGGTTGCCATGCTCTCATTATCAAGTGTTCTTTTCTCTCCAAAGGAGAGAAAGAAATAATGAGTAAGAAATCCAGCAAGCTGAGAACTAGTAGAGAAAACTTGAAGAGGAAGGAAAAAGAAATGAAGACACAGACCTTACAGTGACCCCCAGCTGGGCCGAAAGGGCTGCCCAGGATTTAGTGCTGTTTATGCAGCTGTTTGAGGCACCCGAGAGATCACGGCACTGGAAAAGACACACACACACCCAAATTCCACACCTTTTGAAGTGACATGTGGGATATAAAGTTATGTCGTGATAAGGCTACACCGGCAAGGTGTTTTTTTTTCTTCTCAGTTTCTCCATAGGCTTGAGAAAGAAACCCATGTAGCAATTTTTAGTTCCATAAAACATTATTAGCTTATTAGGAACAACAATACACATCATGCTGCATTATTTTAACAATAGATGCTCTCACTAGACAACGTTACAGAATAAGCTCATCTCTGAAAATGAGATTTCGCAGTGAAAATCTGAGTTCTGGACTTCCTAATCCAGCTTGTTCTGTCTAGCAGATGGATCCACACCCTAGTTTCTGAATGAGACTACATAAAGCCACTGTCTCTGAGGTGTTTCACTGAGTCTGGAGCAGGGCCACAGGAACAGACCATGCAAAAACAAACACCATTTGTCTACATGTAATAAATCTGAAGGAAACATACGGAGCAACCCCCTCCCACTTAATCCTCCCAAAAAACAACAAAGAAGATACATGATCAATACTCAAGGCATGTGTCAAGTACATTTGCAAAATTCATTCTCTTTGTTATATTATTTATAGATTCACCAACCTATACATCGTGCCTGGAAGGCAAGAGAAAATCTGCTATTAATGAATCTATTATATCAGTTTTTTTTGTTAAAGTAGTTTTCTACAGTCTGGAGTTAGATTTATCTGCAGGTTGATCTGCAGACATTCTTCAGAGTGTGTGTGTGTGTGTGTGCACTATGTTGGTAAAAGGGCAGTTAGAATGCACTCACAGTTATTTTCAATGGCCCAGTACCATGTGGTCTGATGCTAATGCCGCCACAAACTGTAGTAACCTCTCACAATGTGTGCCAAGAGCACGACTCCAACAGGACCCTAAATTCTCTCTCACACACTTGCATGCAGCAGGGCTTGTTAAATCAGTCTGGGTGACAAATATAGATTTAATATGATGCACAATTATTTCAGCGGACCTACCTATAAAGATCAAAGCAAGCACTCTGACTGGGAGTGATTTATTTTAGAGTAAATATGGTCAAATTTCCCAGAGTCAACAGGAGGAGTGGGATTTAGAGCAGGAACGAAAAAGAGACAAGGCGGCCCCATGATCTGGGCCCTATTTTCGGTATCAGGCAGTCATGTGGCCGGGGGAAGAGGGCCTCCACACATACACTTAGCCTTTTGTGGGGTATAGGAATGCTGTATGTAAGAGAGAGTGCAAAAGAGAGGAAGAGAGGGAGGGATGGAGGGAGAGAAGGAGGGACAGTGTGGGGGTAGTAAAAGAAAGTGTGGGAGGAAAAAATTAAAAGGAAGAAATGGGGAAAAAGAGGGGACAAAAAGAGAATTTAAAGGACATAGTTCAGTCTGACACTGGCTTCATTCTTGTTAAATAGAACTGGGGTGTAAATCACACGCCATTAGTTCTGGGAGGGTCAAAGATGGTAGCAGGAAGAGAGGCGCAGCACAGGGAGAGGTGAAGAGATGGAAACATATGAGGTGCAGTGATAATTTGAGGAATGATGCAGGATTTTAGTCAGCTCCAAATTCCAGTGAGATGCCTTCAAATCTCTAACTCTCTCTCTGTCCATCAGTCCCTTGGCCATAGCCTTCACTGTCTCTTTCACTCTTTGCTTCTGTTCCCTCTTTCAAAGAACTAAACTCCCCCCTCCTCAGCTTTTGGGATTTACACACAAACAAGCACACACGCGCACACATGCATGCACACACACACTCACACACACACACACACACAGCCTAATTCATTCAACTTCAAAGCAGCACCACATCGACCTCTCTCCCTCTCTCTCTCGCCACAAATCACTTCTCTTTCTCTTGCAAACCTTTTTTATTCTCTTTCTCCTTTACTCTAGCCAGTCCCACATCCCAGCAGCTAGTAAAAGAAAAAGAACAAGCAGTGAAAAATAGGACGGTGTGCTGAAAGAAAAGTCTTGCTTCCTTGAGTAAACACATCTTCTGTCCACAAGACATATTTAGAGTTATCTTCCCATTTTCTCCATCTCTCCAGCTCAACTGCAGTTCAACTGATTCCCATCTCTACATTCACACAGAAAGAGTCTTGTGGTTCTCTTCTTTTGCAGTATTTTCCCTGAGATCTGTGTTAGTGTAACTATACCTACACCCATTACCTATCACCTACTAACTTGAAATCTTTTAGCTTTGAAATACAAGTTTACACAATATCAAAAACAACATATTCCTGTAGTCACAGGAACATTTGGTCCCCACATAGATCTAAATACTTGTCCACACTCGCTCCTCAGCTGGCTAAAGTAAGACAGTCGCAGCATCAATCCGAATGCTTTTCAAAGCAATCCAGAAGGAGCACGTCTCTTATTTTGCTCAGTGGTTCCTGTATTCTTTACTCAGCCTCCGCTGCATGGTAGCACCGCAGAGGCTAACACGCTCAGCCAGAGAGGTGACTAGATAAACTGAAAGCTCTGCAGTTCTGAGATGAGAGACAAGCATCCGAATCTGTGGGAGATTTCCACCACTCAGACGAGAGGGGGTGGCCTGGGGAATGACATCATCAAATAATAACAGCCCTGTCAATAAGAACAACTGGGGGCTGCACAACATGTGACTTCCAGCTTTCCAGACATCAAGCAACTACTGTTTACTGAATTGGTACATCATAGGTATTGCATCTCATTAGAAAATGTTACTTTAATGATTGCAGTAGCACAAATCTGACATTTTCCCTGGAGTGTATATAGTAAAAAAAAAAAAAATAATTATTATTATCATTAATAATAATAATAATAATAATAATAATAATAATAATTATTATTATTATTATTATTATTATTATTATTATTAATAACAATAATCGCAATAACAATAAATGATTACGTATCTCGGGGGCATTTTTACTTATACACCAGCACAGTATGATCATTTTATTATAATGATAAATAAATATAGAAATAATTAATCAGAAAAAAAAAAATAATAAAGCACATTTTACTTTCATGAACAGAACTACACAGCTTAAAGTGATTTTAAAAATTATAGTTTTACATCATTTCAGGCTCGCACACAGAAGTTATGAGATACAATCTGTGAAATCTTTCATGTCACACTAATAAACATTACTAACTAACATTACTACTATCTGGCTTGCTGATTTTACTTAAAGCCAAGGTCTGTTAAAGGCCCCATGAAATTAAAATTAGCTCATCCAGTACTCTTCCAATCTGCATCCAATTAAATGCTCTATAAGACATATTTGTCTCACCCAGTTTGCTCTACATTAGCTGCTATTTAGCATTACACATAGTTTGTTTGTGTAGGCATGCTTATGTAGCTTCCTACAGGTTGTTCTCATTGCAAACAAACTCTTGTGTGTCGAAGACATGGTTGGAGTTTACACATGTCTGTGCCCCTCTATCTCTATCTAGCTTGATTCTGGCTCTAATATATACTGCTGCTGATGTGTGCTGCATTAACTGTGATGGTCTATGAAATGCATGTGAGCATTTGGACATATCAAAGCACATTTGTGTGTGTGTGTGTGTGTGTGTGTGTGTGTGTGTGTGTGTGTGTGTGTGTGTGTGTGGGGTGAGGGAGAGACAGACAGAGAGAGAGAGACAGAGAGAGAGAGAGAGAGAGAGAGAGAGAAGAAAAGAGAGAGAGAGAGAGAGTTCTCCGAAAAGCTTGCTCATTCATGCAGTTTTATTTTACTGCTACATCCTAGTATGACAAAATTCCTAATTAGCAAATTGGCAGCTATGAAGTTAAAAACAAGCTCTATTTAAACGTGTGCTCTTTTTCAACTGGTTTGCTAAGCCATTGTTGTGTCTGTTCAGATTCAGCAGGAGGTGTGGCATTTCTCAAACACTGCAAGCTGTTGTGAAAATTAGTTAAACTCTTCTGCAAGCTTTTCCCTGATTCAAACAGAACTAAATAAACACACACAATTAAGTCATGCTTCACATGCCATTTTATTGACACTTTATGTAGCTATTGCAAGTTATATGCTAAGCCATGGAATTTCCGGAAAAGAATACTAATGCTGCATTCAAGGTAAAGTTGCAACTTGTAATTCCCACTTACAAGCAATACATGTTAGAAAATGCCCTGACAAATTGCATTTTCAACTTGTCACCTTACCGTAGTCTTCTCAACTACTATTTCTTTTACTATTTCTTTTTACTATTTCTTGCTATAGATATGTTAATATACAGACACAAAAATTGTCTTCTATAGAATTGTCCATACTAATACTTTTAGAAGGAAATAATCAATGATAGAGTTATAACTGGTGTTAGCCGGCAGGCTTGTTGCTAACACTAATTGCTATTGTATGCTGTTGTAGCTCTACTGTAAATGTAGTCCACAGTGTTGCATAAATGTTTGAAGTTCATTATAGTAGAACAGCACACATAGGCACTCAGCCCTGTACCTGTGTTTTTTTTATGAGCTTTTTATGTGTTTGTGAGCACAAACAAACGTTATAAGGCACCACAAACACAGCATGCTACATGCTAGCTCACCTAGTCTAGCTAGCAAGTTTAGTCCAATTTTCTCATAAGCTATATTTATACATTTATACATATGGAATTGACAATTAGAATTCCCAAAGAGTCTAAAGTGGTGTTGAAGAGGTACATTAGTTATCAAAAAGTTTAAAAGCAGTCTTTATGAAAATTGTATTCATTTTTTCCAACTCTTAGTTACTGAAACCTTTTCAGCATAGCTAAATAAAACAGGGTGATCAATCTCCAACAACATTAGCTGATTTGCTAACAGATTTTCCTCATTCTCTGGGCACACAGCAGTCATATTTCCTGAATTTTCAATAACATGACCTAATGCTGTAACACTCCTCACTTAATGAAACTGCATTATGTGAAATTTCAGTTCAAATAAACTTTAAAGTAATAATATTTTGCACTCACTTGAAGCACTGAAACATTCTGTGTAGGTAATGTATTTGAACTCAAAACAGCCAGATTGCTAATATTTAGTATAAAACTTTAATTATACAAGGGTCCTAGTGCCATGGGCCATGTCACAATCCAAAGTTTCAGTGAAACCTATGCCTCTTCTGACTAGCCCAAAAATGTCCCTCATAATGCAAAGACTGGAAGTATGTCTAAGTGTGTCTTTCATCACTTGCACATCTGAAAAGTTTCCTAAATCATGGCGTAGCCAATAAAAATGCAGTCTCATGCATGACTGCATTCAGAGCCTGTTATTTAATCCTGGAGTGCATGTGTGTGTCCAGACCAGCCTCAGCAGAACATAATGCACAGCAGTGTCCGAAGGGGACCATATTCTCTTGTCTCAGACAGGTGGTCACCACAGAAGGGTGGTCTGCAGATAAGGTCTGTGTGCAATCAGGGAGCTATCTTATGACACAGGGGTCATATGTGAACCTTGAGGAGGACAACAACCTCCTACTTAATACACACACTAACATTCTACATATGCTATATCTGCATCAAACATCTGACTGTAGAAAGGACATTGTTCATAATCACACTGTTTGGTGTTTATAATCATTTATAATCACACTCTCCGGTGTCACCCAAATGAGGATGGGTTCCCTTTTGAGTCTGGTTCCTCTCAAGGTTTCTTCCTCTTACCATCTAAGGGAGTTTTTCCTTGCCACAGTCGCCTCAGCCTTGCTCACTAGGGATGATTTTGTCTAACATCTAGGACTGTTTGTCTGTTTGTTGTTTCTTATGTTCTGTAAAGCTGCTTTGAGACAATGTCAATTGTTAAACGCGTATACAAATAAAATTGTATTGAATATTAACAACCTGATGGACAGTTAGATGAAAGCTACAGAGTGCCTGGGGAAGTACTGACCATATACGTGTGTGATAAAACAGTTGAATTTTAATGTTAATTAAATGATTTCATCATATGACACATCAGAAATCATACTAGGGAATCATATGTATATATATATATATATATATATATATATATATATATATATATATATATATATATATATGTATACAGGATAACCCCAATATATCTATTCATATCATTCTATATCATGCCTAACAATACTATAGATTGAGGATCATTTTAGGGACTAAAATTTTCAAACTCGGATTTCTAGGGAGAAAAAAATGAAAGGAAAGAGGGTGTTTTTTTTCTTAAAGAAACATGGCACAATTGAGTTAAGGTCCCTGCTCCGTGACCTCTGACCTTGCAATCGGCCAGGGTCAAGACACTGAGCATAGCCTGATGACAGGCTATGTATGGCCTTTTCCGAGAGAAACAGAGATAGTGAGAGAGAAAGAGAGAGAGAGAGAGAGAGAGAGAGAGAGAGAGCGAGAGAGAGGGGTTGGGTGGGGTGGGGTGATGAAGGTGGGAGGATTGTCTGCCAGTTACCAATTTAGTAGCAGTCTCTGAGTTTTAATGGAAAGGGGTGTTGACTGATTAATATGCATGAATTTAGGAACAGTTGTGGTTTTGTACTGGACTGTGCTTTTCTCACGAAAGGTGGGACAGCCAGGGGAATGCATTAATGCTCTGAAGGCCAAGGAAGAAAGAGAAAGACAGCAGTGAAAGAGAGGTGCAGGACAAAGAAGGAGGGGGCTCTTCTGCTTTTCCATCAAACAAATTAAGAGGGGAGGCAAAAAAGGGAGGCTGGTCCCTAAGTGGGGGTAATATCAGTTTTCTTCAGCCTTTCAGCCTTTCTCAAACCGACAAGAGTTCTGAACATGATCCAGACTCACTCCTCTCTCAGTGACAATAGGAATCAGAGCCAAGCATAGAATAGTGTAGCCTATTAGTCATTTTTTTTGTTGGCCACAACACTAAATGTAGACAAACATTCAGTCATGGATTTTTCATTGTAGATGTTGATATATTATGGAAAAAATTCAGCCAAAGTTCTAATTATAGTGAAAGGCAGGGATCGCACCTTATTTATAGTGAAGTATGGTCAAAAGTTGAGACAAAAGTTTTCATCATGCTCACTTTGTTATTTCTCGTTTTCAGCAAAGATCCGTCCATCATCAGGACACCCCACAGGGGAAAATGCTCAACATCCTGTGTTCAAACTCTCCTTCTTTAAGGGATTGCATTATTCTAGTTTCATTTCTTACCCCTCCCAAAGGTTTCTTTCCACTGCCGCCTTTATCTTCACCTCTCCATCTCCCCCTTCTCTCTCTCTGGACATGCAGAAGGAGGACTATTGTTCCCTCTCTCCCAGCATAGCCTGGGGCCCTGCAGCCTGGCTTGTCATGGTAATGGCTCTGAATGATGTGGTAATGGGATGTAAATACCGCTATACTCTTTAACATACCACCAACAGCACACATATTCAAAACTTTACTCCCTGTCCTGCTCTGTCCTTCATTTTTTTCTCTCTTTTCTCCCTGTTCCTTTCCCTATAGTCAAAGCTAAACAGGGAATTGAGAGAATTTTTCATCAGTGCATACAGGTCAGAGGACAAGGTAACGATTTCTGGGGAACACAAGGGCTACTCTCTAGCTTTTTGGATGAGTTGTTGGAAGTTGGAGGTAATGGAGGGTGAAGGTTTTAGTCAGCCCTCATCACAGACAGCAGCTATTTCAGACACCATTACAGAGCTCGTAAAGCCATTACACACCACTGTCTCCACCGTCATTAAGAGATTAGAGACTAAGCCATACGCCTGCCAGCCTTTAATCATAATATCGAATATATTCAAGGATTTAAAACAAAAGATACAAAGAACATGTTTGTAAAATTATGACAGTTGAATGAGTAGGATAAAAAAATAAGAGTCTGATTCTTTTAACAAGATGATTGATCTCATGTATGAGGATTTATTAGTGAAATTTCATCTTTATTGTCTTATTCTACGCTGTCAAATTGAGATCAGTTGAAAAGCGAATAAACTCATAAAGCAAACGAAATAAGCACACAGGATCTTGACTACACCTGGAGTGAAATGTAGACAGATCTGCCACAAGTGAGTTTTGTTTAAAAAAAAATTAAAGTTTTCACTTTTCATTTTTTCCACGACCTTAAGTGTGAAACTCTCTCTCTCTCTCTCTCTCTCTCTCTCTCTCTCTCTCTCTCTCTCTCTGTATCTATCCCAGATGAGATCAGCCACCACATTACCTCTGACACGAATAACATCGATTATCTTGTCACTATGGCATCTGTCAAGAGTTAGGATATATAAGGTGGCATGTGAACAGTCAGTTCTCAAAGTTGATGTGTTGGTAGCAGGAATAATGGGCCAGATTGTGATGGCTCTGACTGGGTCAGAGCATCTCCAACATCATGTGGTCGAATCCCACAGAGCTACACACATTTCTCGAATCACAACAGCTCATATATCTACCATGAGCAATCAGACAGCTTTCATCCAGTTAATTTGCCCTCATCAAAGCACATGCACAGCTTTACCCTGCAGTTAATGAAGCTCCTGGTGGCATGGTGGTCCGTACGCACCGAATGGCAAGGTCAAACTTGTACGTGCCACTGATGCCATCCTATCAGCTCTTCCTGTGCAAAACAGTAGAGAATGAGAGCTAGTATGGCATGAGGGTTAGAGGACATGATGAAGGAAGGAGATATAAGATGGAGTGATAGGAAAGAGCAATAGAGATATGGAAGGACAGTAGATGAAAGGAAGGAGGAAGGAGGGTCACCCTCCTGCTGGGCTCATCCCAGCTGATAGCTTTATCTGTCCTTTCTTCCTTTGTTTCACCCGCTCTTCCTCCCTTAATTCCCTTTATCTTTCTCTCTCTCTGATCACCATGTCCCTCCTCACTCCTCCAAGGCAGGCTCTCCTTCCTTTTTTTCCTGAAGAAGATGCAAACTCAAAGAGACTTCATTCATCATTGATGATAAACACACACACAGTGTGAAGAAAAAGGTTTTTTTTAAAAAAAAAGACTTCTCGTTTGATTGAGGTACCGATTTCATCTTAGAAACAAACACAAATTCTTTATTCCTCCATTTTCAGCTTTCAGACAGTTGCATCATGCTTCGAAAGTTAAGCAGTGTAACCCACACACTGGAGTCTCAATCCTAAAGCTAATAAAGTTTCCAAGACTGTGTGACTATTATATCATTGTGTAACTCTAATTAATATACAGTATAATTTATCTGTGTGCTAATTAGAACAAGACAATTCATTTCATGACAAATACTATAAAAATCCCTTGTTTTGTCCAAGTACACCACTACAAAGCCCATCAATTTCAGAGCTGATTTAAGTCTATATGATCCAATTCTTGGCTTGTAGTAGACATTTCAGACATGTTTATGAATCCCAGGATCATCTGCGGATCCTCATGACTGGCTAATCCTGATAAATTCACCTGAGCTCTCACCTGAGGGAGAGTGAAACAACATGAAAGACGGAGAAAATGGATAGAGAGCAAATTTTGTTGTCAGCCCGAATTACTGTTTTAATAACTAGCTTCAGTAAATGACTTCAAAAAAAAAACACAAAAGGGAAAACATCTGAAGTCAGTGGCATCCTGCAGCTTGTCATGTGGCACACACTCTTGCTAAGCGACTCACTGATTCCCTAAAGGACCTTCATGCTCTTTCCCCCTCTCTCTCTCTCTCTCTCTCTCTCTCTCTCTGTCTCTCCCTTGCTCTCGCTCTTGCTCTCTCTCTGGCTGAGTATCATCTCTCATACAGCTAAGCCACGTATCCTTGAGTTTTGGATGATAATATATTCCAGCCACAAAGCCAGCTGAACAATGCTGCTTATAGAAACGGTTCTCTCTCGGCCTTCCTGAGGAGTGCCTGTTTTCGGGTCCTGTGTTTTGAGTTTCTCTCCCTTCTTTAAATGACAAAGTAAATCCTCATGGCAGCCCCCTACGAGAGTCTCCCGCCCGCCCCCTACCCATAACCCCCAAGCTCCAAGACAGGCCAACAAAAGGGCCCATTTGCACGGTGTGAGGGCATAATGCAGTTATTAGTGCGAGGAGCTGCAGAGGGTCAGAGGGGGAGAGCCGCCCTCCTGCCCCGGTACAATGCAGGCCAGTGGGCTGAGCCAGGGGGCTTGGGGTGCTGGCCATTCGGCTTTTCTTCCCAAACCTTTTTTCATCAAAGAGTCACTTGATTCACAGCTTTATAATAAAACGTCTCTGTTTTTCAGAAATAAATTACTTGAGAATAAACCTGGCAAACATCTCAGGTTTTCCAGCAAATTAAAGTACTTTGTTTAAAAAAAAAACTTAGCAGCTCAGCATTGACATTTGCTGCATTAAACCTTCAATCACTCTAATTATCACAAAAGCTCCCACCTAAGAGTCATGACAGCCACTGAATCATGGTTTGAAGGGATCTCCTTATTAATAACAGTCCAGAGAAAAAAGGTTTGCTTTTGATACAGTTGCTAGGTTCTATCCCATTTAATGAAACCAGGAGTCTCGTTTACTTTCACCACATCAGAGCAACTAAAACCCGAGTTAAACTCATCAGTCTTGGGCCCATTTCTTCCACTGAAAGCTAACTGACAGCATCTCCAGCCTAGTTGAAGCTTCAATCCGCTGCCTTCTACCATGCCCCGTTATTAACCCCCTCCTTATCCTTCGCTCACTCACAATTAATTCACATGGAGGTCTGACATTGCTTTGATCTTGAATCTCTCCGTTCCATTTTTAGTTTGTAAAGTTAACGCAGGCTGTCCCAGGGAGAGATAAACACTAAATCCTGCTCATCCAGCACCTCATCAGTCTGACCTCAGGCATACAAAACCAGCTTTTGTCTACATGTACATGTGTGCACATGCATATATAAACGAACACATGCAGATACAGCAGATCTCCAATGTCCAGATTAATAATGAACACATTCTTCTTTAAAACTTAGACAGAAGAGAAGCTTTTCTAAAAAAAAAAAAAAAAAATTTGTTCAGCACTACTAAGGTCTGGAATAACTCAGTGTATATATTATGCATTTTCTGGAAGGAAGACATTGAGCACAAACTGAAGACTTTCTCATTTTTACCAAAGCTGTAATACATAACACACTGGAACAATAAGAACCCTAGCTCTCTGTGTCTATCCTCTACACTCACTGCTTTGCACTGTTTGTGTGAAGATTAGTTTCAATTTTAGCAGCAATATATACATTTGCAACATAACCTTGAAAAAGAATTTCAGCCTTTAATATTCTAATTATATTTTCTTCTCATGTGCATATGGATGTTTTCTGGTTCTCTGTTTTCTTCCCACTTCTTACAAACATCCTGGTAGTTGGTGTATTCATTTTTCCTGGGATAGCCTCTGGATCCACTGTGGCCCTGACAAGGATAAAGTGACTGCAGATGAAAGTTGACTGTATAGCATACAAATAGTCTTATATATGGTGTGATACATACTGTTAAAGGATCTATAGGGAACCCTATAGCAGAGGGTTTCAAATTTCATAAATCTGAAATTCAGGATTTCATGGATTTCAGAATTGCATCGCTTTCATTGGCTCAGAAATAATTTCAGTAGTCTGACTTTCTATTCTTAACATAAGCAAATCCATAATCAGGAGCAGTGGAACAGACTTGCTTAGAGAACAGGTCAGTAATGTGTATAATAACTTTTATAAAATAAATAAATAACTTTAAAAAAGAAGTCAAATTTTAGCAGCATATGAGTATGAGCCAGAGGTGTCAGATAAAAGTTTCCCAAGGAAAAAACAGCTATCATGAAATTCATAACATATGCATTTAATGGTGGGGGATTTCCAGTAAGCAAAATGCTAAAATAGCAAGCTGAGAAACCTTGAAAAGATCTGTGAAGCAATCAATAAACAGAGCAAAGAAAAAAAAAACTTGCCAAAAAAGTCTGGACAAGAACTGTGTACATTTGACCTTTTGCAAACCTGCCCCCCACCAATCAGCAGAGATTTGTAATCCCTGAAATATGCACAGCTCTGATAAAAAGCAAGGCCTCCTGATGAAGATCGCGCATGGCTGGGAGACAGAACGTCTGCAGAGGAGCAGAGATACAGTATAAAATAGAGAAGGCCAGTGGAAGATAGTCCTGGTCTTCGTCCTCTAACTGCCACAGAGCAGATTTACAATATCTCACCTCCTATCAATCCCGGAATCTGCGGAATGTGCTTTGGCCAACTCAATAGGCAGACTCCTATCAGGAGTGGGGTTCGGCTCTCTGTCAGTTTATTGATAAAACAGCCTTTCTCTCTCTCTCTCTCTCTCTCTCTCTCTCTCTCTCTCTCTCTCTCTCTCAATCTCTCTCTCTCTCTCTCCCCTTTCATCTGAAGTGTGCTCCTTCAGCACGGAAGCTGTCAGAAGTGTTCTGCCAGGCTGGAGACTTCTGCAATCACCACAGCCATAAAAAACAGAGGAAAGCAGTGTGAATATGAAAATGTGTAGACATGGAATTTAAAAGTGGGCTTTTATGGCTATCCATCAACACGCTTGCATAAACACCACCTCATGTGATATACACAAAACCAAGCAGATGAGTTTTCACTCCAATAATTCGAATTAATCTGACAGTCAAACAGCAATTAATGCTATGCTGCTGTATCCATTTTAGTCACTATAGCTATCTTATTTTTCTGTTTGATTGGAAAATCTCCACTCTAACTGGAACTGAAGACAAGAATGTAACAGAGTTTTGAAACTTGTTAGGGGAAGAGAAATTAAAGGTTATTTCAGATTGAGGGAAAGTCACTGATGGTGAAGAAAAAATCATTCGAAAAAAAGAACAAACAAATCTTTGACAGTCGTCATGGAAACTGGAGGCCCATGGTGCTAGGCTGCATGTCTCCGAGTGTGAGCAGACCAAAGGAACCACACACACACACACACACACACACACACACACACACACACACACACACACACACACACAGATTCTAGGGATCACAGTGGTGAGCATTAAGTGATGGAGAGAGTGTCACAATATCTCTTGCTCTTACAAGCACACGCACACACACACACACACACACACACACACACACACAGAATGGTCAGAGTGGAATCAGTGTCTACTGTCTACTACCAACCAGGAAAAAATTTACCTTAAACTGCATGTTGTAATAAAGTAATAATATAACTTTGGGCTACTGTCTACTGGTGACATTGAAATAATATAATGTAAATATGTACAGTTCCATATGACCAAAGAAATGTAAAAAAAAAAAAAAAAAAATTAATTAAATAAATAAATAAATAAAAACAGACACACAAGATTGTAAAGATACAGACAGATAAATGCAAAATTGACAGTCTCAGTAACTTACATTGATCTCAGTGAACAATAAAAAAAAAAAAACATTCAACAAAATGTTCACAGTTATATGGAGCATTATAATGTGTTATAGTATTTTACTACTATAAAAGGGGGCAGATGAGAGTCAAATTGAAAGAGATCTAGTCTGAATATTAATAAATATACCATGATAATGAAGACAGTCCAATCTTTTACAAAGGCAGGAAATCTCATTCAAGGTCAGAATTCAAAGAATTCCCATACAAGGTCAGCTCCTAACACCCGATCCCTTCATCATACCCACCAACAGTTTTCATTTCAAGAGCCATGGGGCTTAGCCCTGAGCTATGCTGCCACAAACGCTAGAAGAGAGTCACCCATTGCTAATATAAAACACCCATGTGAACCTGGAGCTGGTGCACTACCTGACTGTGCTGCCCTAATGTACAATGGCCACCCAAATATCATTTAAATCCTAGAGCTCAACTCTATCTTTTGCTGGTAGTTACATAATGGAACCTTGTGTAACATTTCCTATCTGCCATACATGAGCATCAAACTCTCCTCAAACAGTGTTGTGAAATCAAAATAAAATATAATGTTGCTATTGGTGATTTGCACAATCACAAAATATTGCAGTTTATTTTCTGTTTTCTCAAGATTTAAGGTGAGAGGATATGATAGAACAAAGATAGATGAAATCGACAACAGTAATAATGGCCTTATAAATCAGATTAATTTCTATAATAAATCTAAGTCTTTCAGATTTAATCTTGTGAAGCTAAGAAATTTAATCTGCCTAATTTATGAAGACCTAAATTTGATGTTTTAAACATGGTTGTCAGGAGGAATGTAATAAGAAAGATAAATTATATGTACCTTTCACTTTTTTAGCACAGTTAAAATGCTAAATTATAGCACGCCAGCATTTTAGAGGTATTTTTCTAAGCTTTATATTTCAAAGCAGATTTCAATGCCTTATAACAGGTACGCACATAGGTGTAGTATGTTAAGATTCCTCTGGATTATGTATTGTTTTTCACTTTTCTCTTCCTATATTTTAGTTATAAACTATTATTGGAACCTGTTGGAGAATCAGCCCTGAGGACAAGTTGAGAAAAGCTCTCGTTCATACACTCACTCAATCACTCAAACTCACACACACACTCACACAGCGTGCATGTGTCTCTCCCAGCCCGGTATAGCCAGAGGGGCTTTAGCAGCAGCCCGGCTCCTCAGAGACTGATTAACACAGGCATGTCTCCAAGCAGGAGAGCATATCTTACACTCCTCCTCAAAGAGAGCAATCACACACACACACACACACATGCACACACACACACGCAATGCATTCATGTTATGCTCAAACACAAATGTCCTAACTGTTACATGTCAGGAATTGACACAGGGGTTCACAGAGGAAAACACACTCACACAGAAGAGACAAAACATTTACCTATCTAGATTAAGCACTGTTAAACAGTGGCCATGTGGCGAGACCTGAATGCAGCAGTGAGTGATTGTGCCCCCTGTCTTCTACCTCACCACACAAGCCTGATCTGCTTTCATCCTGACTCCCCCTTCTTTTGCTGCTGCCTTTTGTCTGGATGTGCTAATATCCCAAGTGCAACACTCCAAAATCTGCAAGCCTACTGCGAGAGAGAGAGAGAGAGAGAGAGAGAGAGAGAGAGAGAGAGAGAGAGAGAGAGAGAGAGAGAGATCGAGATCAATACTGCATCCAACTCTAGCCTGTTACTTGGGGTTATGTAAATGCCCTCACTTGCACACAAACACACAGGGATCTACAGCACCCACAGCTCTAAGCACTATTCCTAGCTCTTAAAAGACTAGAGCCTGTCATGGTAAAACAGTGGAGTGAGGGAGTGGGCAGAGTGAACGTTTGTGCACATCGATTTCCTGTCAGGCTAAAAGCCTAACCTGCCTAGCAGCAGTTGGCTGCTCTTCCTCAGGTGCTGAGAGCTAGCCGTCCCACAGACGCAAAAAAGGAGCCGTTACGCCAACCAGATCAATACTAGCACCATGTAACACTGGAGAATATGGTCAGAGACGCTGGACATCTATTTTTATGAGACCTGATCTTCACCTCACAGTCAATTATAGCTCCTCACATGACTGAGAGTTCAGTCAGATCAGGGAGTTCAAAAAGATTAAACTAAAAAATGATGACTGAGATCCAAACTCAATTGGATGAAATAAATGTCGTCTCCACTGGCTGTGTACAGCTGCCTCACAAAGAATTCAAACTCAACCTGGATTGGAGAGGAAGAAATGATAACATTCACCTCATATTACTATAACACAGGAACTTCAATGTTTAATCCTAAAACCACGTGGGAAGAACATTGTACACATTTTCTAGCAATGTCATCCATCTATCTTTGTCAGGAATCAGTCAATCTTTTAAACTACTAGTCAAGTCAAGAAGCTTTTATTGTCATTTTAAGCATATACAGCTGGTGCAGTACACAGTGAAAGGAAACAATGTTCCTCCAGGACCATGCTACATAAAGCACAGAGCTACATAAAAAAAACACAGAAATAAGTACACTACACAGTACTACACAAAGGGAATGTGTGTAAACAGTGCAAGACAGAAAACAGACAATACAATACAGTACAAAATACAATAATGTTCACAGAGCAACTTCCTTGCATCAGTTTTTACAGTGAAAAACCTTTGAACACAGTGGCATTATGGTTTTTTGGGGCATAATATATTGACTAGATACTCATACTTAAAAAGTTTGTTTAAAGCACTTAGTCATGAGTAAATGAGGTAATTTGCATGTTTGCCCGTTGGGCTACGAGAATGTCTGTGGTTGGTCATCTGCCATCAGCCTATGAATGAGGTTGCATTTATTCAAGAAATGCACCAGACTCTTTAGTGGTTGCTAGAGTTCTGGCTTGCTAGACAATATTAATTATACAATTACAAGTATATATCTACTTAGTGGAAATTTGTTTAGCTTCAACAAAGTAACTTCTCTTTCCAGTAACATTTTTATAGTTTCTTCTGCATATTTTAATTTAGCAACAAAAAACCTGTGCTGCTTGAGTTGTTGTCAACATGATGAAGTGACGCTGTCCCAAAATCTCCGGTATCACCGGTTTGTAGTGCTGGAACTAATTTAATTTCTCCATCTGGGAATTTGCTCATTTGTGTTGAAAAAGCTCAGAATGGTTTGAGATTAAGCATCAGCTCATGAACCAGCATCAGTGTTTTGAGGTATAAGAGCCATCCTGGCTACAAGGAATCAGATCACAACTCTGTTGGCATGAGAAAGATTTCTGAGTAACCCTCACATTGAAAAGATTCCACCACAAACACCAGCAAAGGCTAATGCACATGGGTGTGCTTGTCCACACACACTCAGACAGTAAACAGAAGGTTTTCTCCCTCTAATGTAGCATGTGTGTGTATGTCTTCCTGCTGTCCGAAGGGTCAGTGTGTTTATTAATCTTACATCAGAATGTCACTTTCAAACAGTGCAGAGCTCCCAGAGGGGGCCCTCGATCCTGTTTTTTTCTCTCCAGTGATAAACACAAGATGGCCAGCCCCACCCCTGTTAGTTTACACAAGCCTGTTAAACATCCCCTGCCTCTTGCCCTCTGCACCGACACCCCAGCACCAGGCCGCACAGCCAGAACAGCCTTCCTGCTCATTTGCCAGCAGAGCATACATGCAATGTATTTGTGCTGCATAAATCATTCTTTCATCGCTTGTCCCCTCCTCCCCCTTCTCTGGGCGCCATGTTTTTTTTTTCCAGGTTGGTGTAGGTAATGTACCGCTGGCCTGTACTGTAGCAGCTCTGTAAAGCGCTGACGGATTGGAGCCAGCTGGCCAAGAGTACGGCACTCTGCCCAACATTCCTACCCAGCTCGAGTGCACTTCATCGCTGCCACCTTCACAGCAGCCGTCAGGAGAAAGCAGGCCTGGACGAAACAGCCACCTTATTCATTCATCCCCTCTTTCGCTTGTTTAGTCAGCAGAAATATTGAGGACATTAGAGTGAGCTGAGCTGTAACGTCTAATCATGAAGCAAGATGAAGAAAATCTCTCAAGGAAATGAAAGATTTTGAGTAATTACAAAACTTTTTCATTTCTGACACCTCATAATCAGTTTAGTTTCCTGCATTACAGAAAGCTGTTTTAATTAAATCCAGACTAGTTAATGCAGCATGGGTGTGTGAGTGAGTATGAGTTTGTGTGCAAATGTGTGTGGGTGAAGCGGAAGGCATGTGCAACGTTCCTTTAAATCTGGTCTTTGATGAGCCCATATTTCTCTAAACTATTTCACCTAAAAAGCACGCTGGCAGACGGCTGTGTTTAAGTTAACCGTATAGTGTGTTTACACTATGAGGGCTTCTTCCAGTGTGGAAAGGGCCTCGGTTGAATTAGAGGATTATCAAATTGATGCATGGTTTCTGACAGCTGGCCACTTGAGTTTGACAAATGATGCAGGAACATCTTCCATTCAGTATAAGCTCTTAGATGAACTGAAAGCAGAACTGGAACTCTGTGTGCAGTCTGACATGCATCAGAAAACAAAACTAAGAATAAAAATGACAAAACTGAATTATGGCAAGAACTAAATAAGTTGCTGTATACAGCCTGTAGAAGAGGGTGTAGCAGAGATGTTTACATTGATGCTGCTTCATCCAGAACAAAGTTCCTGTCCCCTTTCGCAGCCCCACACACAAATGCTGCAGGCATGAAGAGGAAAAACTTCACAGTTTTTTTTTGTTTGTTTTTTTACAACTTTTGACTTTTGCTACTCTAATTAATAACAGGACCGGCTCTGTGCTCCTGTCACACACACACACACACACACACACACACACACACACACGAATTGGGTCATAAGGGCAAGAGATAATATTTATATGGGAAGATGTTTTAAATGTTTTCAAATGTGAAATGATTCCTGAGTTACAAATTTAACATACATGAAATGTAAAATGTACTCTTCAGATTTTCCTCACAGCATTCAATACATAACATTTTTAAAGTTCCAAATGATGCGGTTAAAGTTACAGCGGTTGAAACTAGGATATTTTTTATCAACTAAAAAGCAGCTGATTGGATAAATTTCAAGCACATGATAAACTGGAGATAAAACGTGAGCATTATCTTCTGTCAGGAGGATTTTAAAATGCACCCAACTCCTGATTTCACATTTTTGTACACTGCAATAAAACAGAAAATAATTTAAAAACGATGCAATTTCATGGATTATTTTATCGATATATTTTCCTTAACAATGCAATTTGTATAATTTCAATTATCTGATTATTAATTACACGGTGGCTTAGTAGTTAGCATGTTTGCCTCACACCTCCAAGGTTGGGGGTTTGATTCCCGCCTCCGCCATGTGTGTGTGGAGTTTGCATGTTCTCCCCGTGCCTCGGGGGTTTCCCCCGGGTACTCCGGTTTCCTCCCCCGGTCCAAAGACATGCATTGTAGGTTGATTGGCATCTCTAAATTGTCCGTAGTGTGTGATTGTGTGAGTGAATGAGAGTGTGTGTGTGTACCCTGCGATGGGCTGGGACTCCGTCCAGGGTGTATCCTGCCTTGATGCCCAATGATGCCTGAGATAGGCACAGGCTCCCCGTGACCCGAGAATAGTTCGGATAAGCAGTAGACAACGAATGAATGAAGTGTTATTGAGGTGCTCCGTTCAGGCCAAACACTCAACTGCAGATCACGTACACAACCTTGTCCTAGCTATTTCACACTTTCCCTTTGTCTTAAAACAGAAAATACAAAACATTAATAATAAGGGCCTCTTGAAGGTTAATTTGTCATGAACACATGTTAACTTGTTGCCCATTACCAGCAACCCATGTCATTTAGGATTCTCAGTAATGTCATCTGAAAGCTGTTCCTGAGCATTTCCACAGAGTCATGAGGAACCTGCATTTCCTGTCTCTCTCTATCTCTTTCTCTCTCTCTTTCTCACACACACTCATTCCTCCCGATGGCTTTCAACCATTCCACGGTTGCTGATACTATTCATACATATGGAAACAGGGATTATAGACCAGCGTATAGGATACAGGATATATAAAAAAGGGGTTATGTAAACAGAGATTGCATGAACAGGTATATATAGATAAGTGTGCATACAAATGGCTACATTACGAAAGTTATATGGACGTGTATTGACAGGGAGAGAGATGTAGATAAAAAGGGGTTATATATGGACAGACTCATGCACATACAGATGTATAAACAGTAGACAGGATCATGGTGCTCTCTTATCATGTGCTGTGGATATCAGGCATGGGAAACACAGCTTGCACTGTTTTCTGCAAGTCTAGATAAACAGACTAATACGCTCAAAACAGACTGGAAAACTCATCTTACACACGCAAACGCACACAAACACACTTATGCTAACAGATAAATGCCCTATCTTCATCAATATGTCACAAGCATCTTCACACCTCGGCACAGCTAGAGTGTAGATAAGAGCCAGCATTTCTTGCCAACTCATATGTGTTTAAAGCTTGCTCAATATTCTGGCACCACCCATCCTGCAGAATATCAAATAAGAGAGGAATAACATTCATGTCTCTGCTTCAATGGAAAAGTAGCTAAAGACTCAGCGAGCAGCCAAGCTAAAGCTACACACAGCAGCATAGCTCTTAATTGACCACAGTGATATACACTTGGCCCAAGAAGATGTGACATGAAGCACTCACAGACTGCACTTAAACATTCTCGCTTGGCTTGTTTGTGTATTCTGTGTTGAGTTATGCACCACAGTCTCCTGTATACCCGCACATTTGCCAGATTATGGCAAACCAAAGGCCTGACCAAAGCAAAACAGTCTCTCACCCACAAATTTACAGGCCTACTACTGGAAGAAAGAGGATGAAAGAAGCAGAGGAAGAGAGGGAAACACTGAAACCTACAAAGAGTCTGCTGCAGTAATTTAATTGGATAAAAGTGTAATTCAACAAGAAAGTGGCAAGAAAAGTCAGAACAAATAAAAGGCGCCCTGAAAGAAAAAATAATCATCTGCTGACTACAGCTCCAGAGCAATTACTGCTTCTTATCTCCAGTCCCTGGTAAAAGCCGTCCTGACAGCCTCTACATCAAACATGTCCGACACACAAAGAGACAGGGATCTGTATGTGAGGAATGTGTATGATAAAAACATTATGGCGAAAGTGAATGCTGAATGGTGTAATGAGATTTCCTCATGTCCAAAATGAGGAAATCACCCAAGGGGAGACATGGCTATGACATGGGTTTTGCTGGAGACTTTGATGGATCAGACATCAATCAATTTGCAAAAGAGCCTCTAAAAACAGAATACATGCAAAAGCTGCAAAGTAAACTCTGCACATCCTCTCTAA
Organism: Hemibagrus guttatus; assembly: GCA_033459395.1. NCBI lineage: Eukaryota > Metazoa > Chordata > Actinopteri > Siluriformes > Bagridae > Hemibagrus > Hemibagrus guttatus. Next base: position 12,355,952 of record JAUCMX010000006.1, read on the forward strand.
TCTTAAACATTCAGCCAAAGGAAGGGATTATTCCATAAAATACCCTGAAGCTGTCTGGGCCATTTAATGCTTAAACATTCTTAGTTGATTCTCTGGCTGTATCTTCACAGAAATACTATCATAAATAAATAAATTTCCATTTAATCTCATGCTCATTTTTATTTTACCGGATAGTAGTTGGGAATATCCCAGGGGTCCTGTGATAACTGGTTGGCTTGTCCAAGCTGCACTCTGGGGAAATAAGAAAGGGCTTGCCACACAACAACAAGTGACCTTTTATAAAGAAGACATCATTGACTATCAGTGAAAACACAGGCGTATAATTAGCACACTGGCCCTAAACCAACTGAGAGGAATGATTTCATCATAACACCCAACTTTATGAGCCACAAGCCTAACGTTAAAGCGTTCTTTGCACATTTTCCTTGAGGCTACTACAGATGTGTAGTGATGAATGAAATTCAAAACTAGTACTATCATAAATATATAATAACATGTTGCCCTATAAACTCATCTGCTACTGCTATGTTGGCCAAGACATCAGGTGGCTGTTTCTTTTCAAGGCATTTTAGAACTAATCCATCACTTTATTAATGAAAGCAGTGGCACACACACTTATAACTTATAACTGACACTATGAATTTTTGGCACCTGGACAGATATTGACACTAAATTGCCAATTTTCAGCTCTGCTCAATTTCTGCAGGTGATTAACAGCCAAGTGTAATTATGCCAGAAGCCCATCACAACAAGTGAATGATTTATATGAACTGAAAATAAACGAATAAACTAGAGAAAAGAGGTGTTTTTCTCTACTAAACATTAGTGTTCTTGGTTTTATTCAACCACATTTCCTTTTCATTTTTCTCCTCCTTTGTTTATCTCTCTCAGTCTCAGTCTCTCTCTCTCTCTCTCTCTCTCTCTCTCTCTCTCTCTCTCTCTCTCTCTCTCTCTCTCTCTCTCTCTCTCTCTCTCTCTCTCTCTCTCTCTCCTTTCAGTAATGGAATGGTGAAGATATGAGGTGAACCCAAGTGTGAAAGCTAATAAGGTCCAGAGGGAGAGTACATAGCATTAATGAGCTCAAATACAACTCGCCTTCACTACCCCAACTGCCCTAATCAACTGCGGCACTGTGAATCTGATAACACTCAGCCGGCACACATTTGCTTCATTAGTAAATTTACTGACTCTGTAAGTATTGGGTTTAAATAGGGCTATAACCATATACATCATTCTATGCAACTAAAACCCTGTCTGTGATATGGAAAGTTCTTTTGGACAGAACTTCATAAATCACCGATCTATTGCTATGAGAAAAGAAAAGTTTTTCCTAGTGTAAAACATTCTGATGCGATCTGAGGAAATAAATTAGGAACATTTATGCATATTTTCAGTGAAAATATTCCTAAACAATAAGTTTCGTATATAAAATGTTGTCTAAGGTGTCTGAAATGTAATGACCAGGAGTAGGACGATCATCAGACACAGGGAGGAAATAATATGGTGAGAGAATGGGAATGAGAATGGCATGCGGCTCGGTTGTGAGGCGAGGCAGCAGCTTTGGCTTCTCTGTGATTGATGTTGAAGTCCATGGAGCAGCTTATCTCCCTTAGCCCTCACATTTACATACTGGGGAACCTCACACTCTGCTCTCTAGCTCAGATCTATTTTTAAAACTTGCTCCAGCGGAGAGCAGGGAATTTTTTATTCATGATCAAGAATAACTTATTAAATAACAAGCCAATAACTTAGGCCATTTGGTATCAGCATGATTATTAATTGATCCATTGATAATCAGGTTGAGCTGTGAACAGAGTTTGAGTTATGGCAGAACGGATGTAATGTTGGAGATCAGTGACATTTGTGATGTTTCCTTTAAATATTTCACTCTAAATCAAAAAAGGGAAGTTTTGACACCTGTTTTTGTTAAAATAAAATTTCAGCACTAAAAGTTTTCTAGTGAAGTGACTGGGTGGTTTCTTTCTACCGCTTTGAATGGATATGAAACTTATTCAAATGAAATGAACCAACCATCTACTAGTTAACAAACCCTACACAATCTGCCAAGGGTGATACCACTCCTGGTGTGTGAACGGGTGTGTCTTTGTACTGTAATGCTGAAACTACCACCTTCACATTTACAAATGAGCTGTTTGAGGTAATCACTCGGACTTTAACTAACCTTAGGTTTACTGATTTTGAATAAATTAAGAGAACAGGGAAATTAAGATGTTTATATTACTATGGTAAATATTCAGTAATATGTTTAAAATGATATGAATGATAACATCTGATTTTCAAAACCTCTCTTTTTCAAAATCGTTTTATCATGAAACGTTTTTTTTTCTTAATTGCAAGTGTATTTCGTTTCTTATCAATATCTTATCTTGGCATAATTTAATTAGGTCATCATAATCTCATTTAGAAGTGATTGACCATTTGATGACCAGTCACTGCTTCAAAAGATAACAAAATGACAAAGGCATCAGATAAAAGTTCGCATTCCATGGTAGGGCAATAAAATCAAGAACATTTGCCTCTTATCAAAAACGTTATAGATAGTTTTATGTGGGTATGTATATGTAGAAGAGACTTTTTTTTTACTTTAGCAAAAGCAGAAAGGGGGAAAGTTTCTAGTAGATCTCTGCAATTACTTTCTTGGACCAATCAGGAGCAAGAGGCGAAGGAAAACAAAATCTGTGATTGGTCAGAGAAGCCCCCGTTTCAAGGCGCCCCGTCGTGACGAGCGGCGGATCTGAATGAGGGGCGCCTGGAAACAGACGGCACACATTACACTGTGCGCTGCGAGATCGCGCTCAAACCGTGCAGAGAGAGAGACGCGATTTTACGAGCGCTCCGAGACGGACGACGGCGCGACGGTGCGACGCTACACTACAGAGAAATAGCTCTAACCTGGGGGAAAAGTTTATACGCGTAGATCAAAACATCCTCCGTGCGAGAGATACGCTTTCAAGGACACTCAGGAAGCTATGGAAAGTTAAAATCTAGAGGATTGTATGATATGGTCCGAAAATTGACTTTATAATGGACTTCGGAGCAGCTTGGTGATTCCGAGAGTTTTCTGCGACTTTTTAAGGACAAAAACACGCACAGTACACGATCAGACTGCTCTTTTTTGTTTGTGCTGTGGAGGTTTTTTTTTTGCGAACTTGTTGGTTAACATGCTTAACTTGGTACTTGGATTGAGTTTGTGTTGAAGACAAACCCGACGCGAGTTAAGAGCAACAGCTGGAAAGGATTTCCCCCAGTGTAATTGGGTGAAATTCTGTGGTGGACTAAACAGGCCTAGTTTTCTTTCTTTTTTTAACTACACTTTCAAAAGAAAGACATCGCTTCTTCCACTTTTCTTCCGATTGTCCAATAACTACGGCTTTCGACAAAATGCTGCGGCGTGCAGAACGTGTGGGCTTTTTCCTTGCAGCTTTGTGCCTTTTGTGCTTCACCCCGAGCAGTGGTCAGTACCACGGTGAGAAGGGCATCTCGATCCCGGAGCACGGATTTTGCCAGCCCATTTCTATCCCTCTGTGCACGGACATTGCGTACAATCAGACCATCATGCCCAACCTTCTGGGTCACACCAACCAGGAGGACGCCGGACTCGAGGTGCACCAGTTCTACCCGCTGGTAAAAGTGCAGTGCTCGGCTGACCTCAAGTTCTTTCTGTGCTCCATGTACGCGCCCGTGTGCACGGTGCTAGAGCAGGCCATCCCGCCGTGCCGCTCTCTGTGCGAGCGGGCCAGACAGGGCTGTGAGGCGCTCATGAACAAGTTCGGCTTCCAGTGGCCAGAGCGCCTGCGCTGCGAGAATTTCCCAGTACACGGCGCGGGTGAGATCTGCGTGGGTCAGAACACGTCAGAGGCCGGAAGTCCAACGTCCGACCCGACACCGTACGTGCCCAACCTCATCACACTGCCGCCCAGCACAGGTAAAAACCATCAGCAGTTCACTTGCCCGCTGCAGCTGAAGGTGCCCTCGTACCTCAACTACTACTTCATGGGCGAGAAGGACTGCGGCGCGCCGTGTGAACCCGTCAAGCCCAACGGCCTCATGTACTTCCGAGAAGAAGAGGTGAAGTTTGGACGCCTGTGGGTCGGCATCTGGTCCATTCTGTGTTGCGTGAGCACCCTCTTCACTGTGCTCACCTATTTGGTGGACATGAGGCGATTCCGTTACCCGGAGAGACCCATCATCTTCCTGTCCGGCTGCTACTTCATGGTGGCCGTGGCCTACGCGGCGGGCTTCTTCCTAGAGGACAAGGTGGTTTGCATCGACAAATTCAACGAGGATGGTTACAAGACAGTGGCGCAGGGTACAAAGAAGGAAGGATGCACTATCCTGTTTATGATCCTCTACTTCTTCGGCATGGCGAGCTCCATCTGGTGGGTCATCTTGTCCCTCACGTGGTTCCTCTCAGCCGGCATGAAGTGGGGCCATGAGGCCATCGAGGCCAACTCGCAATACTTCCACCTGGCAGCGTGGGCCGTTCCTGCGGTCAAGACCATCACTATCCTCGCCATGGGTCAGGTGGATGGAGACCTGCTGACGGGCGTGTGCTATGTGGGCATATACAGTGTAGCGTCTCTTCGGGGCTTCGTACTGGCGCCGCTCTTCGTTTACCTCTTCATCGGCACGTCGTTCCTGCTAGCAGGCTTCGTGTCGCTCTTCCGCATCCGCACCATCATGAAGCACGACGGTACGAAGACTGAGAAGCTGGAGAAGCTCATGGTGCGTATCGGGGTGTTCAGCGTGCTCTACACAGTGCCCGCTACCATTGTGATCGCCTGCTACTTCTACGAGCAGGCTTTCCGAGAGCATTGGGAGAAGACGTGGCACATGCAGACGTGCAAGCGCTTCGCTGTGCCCTGCCCGGCCGGCAACTTCGCTCCCATGTCGCCCGACTTCACTGTGTTCATGATCAAGTACCTGATGACCATGATCGTAGGGATCACATCCGGCTTTTGGATTTGGTCTGGCAAAACGCTGCAGTCGTGGCGCAGGTTTTACAAAAGACTCAGTAACAGTAACCAGGGTGAGACGACTGTATGAAAACGGTACACGACCCTGAGAGTGAAACACAAGACTGAAATTATGAGGAAACTGGTTTGCCATGCCTGGACGACACTTTTTTTTAAAAAAAAAATGTTATTTTACATTTCTGAGACATATTGAGCCCAAACACGAAACTGAAGCGTTGTGCGGTAACAGTTAAACATGCCATGCTTTACAGAAATTTCGCTTTGTCTTTTGCGAAATGAAATTCTGTGGACACTCAAAAATTGTGCCAACATGTTTCCCCAGACACATGGCTCACTCGCCTTTGTTTTCTTCATGTGAAAAAATATTTTGACTTTGCCTCTATGTAACAGTATATTTTACACATGTGATCTCTGCACATTTTAAGGCCTACATTTCACACGCTGTAATCGGCATAGTACATGTAGCGCTCATTACTGTGGAATCGTGATTTTATTTTTTTTTTACCCACGAATATTGACCGTGTTTTGCTTTACAGATGTATCCTCTCTAGTCTTCTATGGACTTGTATGACTTTCAGAGCCACCCGCTGACAATCATGCATCGTTCATGTGGCACAAAGGCGCGTTGGGTTTGGGGTTGGAGGGCTACATGCATGTGTCCAGCTGGGAAATTATGCAAGCTCCTTTTAAAGTGCGTAACTTGTAAATAATCACCCTTTCTTAAAGAATATATGTATTTATGAAGATAATCTTGTTGTTTTTTTACTTGATTTTTTAAACAGAAAATTGGTAAGAGGACATTTGTATATGTACAGTTTCACCGAATAAAACGATTAGATTTTTAATTATCTGCTTCATAAGTATTCATTTATTTTATAATTTTGCTCAATGATTGTTTCAGTCATCTGTTAGTTTATTTTAAAACGCCGGACAACTATTTTATCCTAAGGCGATGTTGTAGAATGAACATTTTAACATTATTATTATTATTATTATTATTATTATTATTATTATTATTATTATTATTGATAAATAACAAACGCAAACAATTCCAGTAATTATTTTAAAGTAAAAACTGTCACAAATGAGCTGGACATTCGCTCTGGTTATTAAAAGGCTACAACAACTTTAATGAACGTTGCTACAAATTGCTCTTATATAGATAATAAACAGATAAACGTGAAGATTAAATCGCATTATATAAAACAGTGGTCATTGAGACATGCGAAGTCGCCTCAATATCTTCAGTAATAGCCGCTTATCAGAGAGTAACGGCCCGAAAGTGCATTATAGCAGTAAGAGAAGGCGTACACCAGTGAGATAGCGCCCCCAATCGGTGGCCGGTTTTAAAGAAGCCCTGTTAATTTCCCTCTGAACCTGGGCTTCTCAAAATGGGCTTCTGGGATGTGTGCAGTCAAGCAGTCCCTAAATTTATTACTCTTTTAATGACAAGATTAGGCTGAGGACCTATTAAGACTATTATTAACATACTTAGGATACTAAATCATTATTATGGTCTGCTTATAAGCCTAATTGACCGGTCACTTGATTGATCCAATCATTCAAAACATAAAATCTACACTTACAAAGTTTCTTTCATTTATCTTGAGGGCTGTATTAGTTCCAGACCATATCACTGGAACAGCTGGTGTGAGATGGGGACACACCCTGAATGGGACCTCAGTGTATTCATTGGTTGCTTATCCTACGTTTATAAAGCATGTATTTGTTTTTGTTTGTTTGTTTGTTTGTTTTTTTAAAGAGGTATCTGGGTACATATTAAACAACAGGTTGTAAGGCTGTCATTTTTACTTCTACATAGCCCCTCAGTGAATAACATTTAATGTGTGTCTGGCTTAATTTTTATTTGACACGGCATTTATGAAGATTAGACCACCATCCAGTGTGTTTAACCAGAAACAGGCAAGTTGGATGAAGAGCTCATACACATGATGAAAATTATAGTAAAAGTTGTTCTTGATTTTACACACATTAAATGGAAATTAATTCATCCAAGAATATTCTTTACCAGTGTTAATGACTTTCTGCAATCCACACATGGTGGAACGTAGACGTAGCCAAACAGCATGGTGACTGTGCTTACAAACTAGCTGTAAAATCTTCATTGTGCGTACTGGCTTCAAATTACTCTGTCTTTGGAATTCAGCAAAATAGCGAGTACTGTAAATATGTGATCGGACTGTGATGAGATGTTTCTAACTCCACATGCAAAAATACGCTGACCATCTCAGCAAGCTTGAAACTAATTCTATTATAGTTATTATTATTTTTTAGTGTGAGCTCATATTGCTATAAAATATCCTACTACGATTATATACAGCAAGAGGAAATGCTAATACGAACGTTGTGGCTTGCAGGCATCCTCAGCAGGGAGGAGAAATTCTCTCTCAGCACTACACTGTGAAATTCTTGATCACTTTTCCAACATCTTGTCAGGAAACAACCATTCTAAGACAGTAATGTGAAATAATCACTTAATATTTATATTAATCAACAGCTGATTGTGAGGTTATGAGATAACTGTCCTGATAAATGTTGAAAGTTCACTTAAACAAGCTGTTTTCAGAGTTTATTGAAGTAAACATGAAGAAATTGTCCAGGTTTGTCTATATTATATGAGCTATGATTTGTAATTGATCTGTATTTCAATTACAAATCAAATATTCTGAGTAGTTTCCTGGAATTGTTTTAATGTGGACAATAAAACATACTGTACACAATCAAGTAACATAACAAAGCTGTCCAACAACTGGATTTTTCAGTAATATGAACACAATCATTACTGACAGACCAAATGCAGACCATTTTTTCTGTTATATTAAATTATATTAGTTTTGTCCATGAACTACACTAAACAAGTGCTTTTCACTATATGGAAAATATTCAGATAAAGTTCTTTTGGCACACTCAACTCTTAAATAAATGGTCCATGGCCGTATGTCTACCTCCTTTCTACTTTTATGAGGATATATTACACTAACTGTCAGAGGGAGGTGCAGCATGTGGAGGAAGAAACTAAAAAGTGACAAAACTGCACCAATCAAAAACCCTAATTAGGGAGTGCCTCATCTGGACCATCTGACAGGATGTGAAGGAGAGGTGTGTGAATTACTGTAAGTTAGCAGGCCTTCTTTTGCCCTTTGTTTGAAATTCAGGATGGGTACAACCAGGGTAGCCCGAAATAGCAGCCTAAACCAGGAGGTAATCTTTTGGTTCCAAGGCAACATGAAAACAGTCCAGTCTTAAGGAGCTTTGGAGAGCCTAGCAACGGCAAACAGAGGCAATCAAATGGAGTCAGACATGAGTGTGCTGCAGTGTGAAAGCGGCAATTTCCATTCACTGATACTCAACAGGCTTCAGAATCTATTCCCAGAATGCTAAAGAGACAGTTGCTCAGGAGAAGAGTCCAACAATATAAACTCAGATGAGACAATACAGCACCGGGTGAGTGAAATGTATTTTCTCTAAGATCTTGATTCTGTAATACAGGCACTGAAAAAAAAACACTTCAATCATCAATGTTAGGTTTTGAAAGAACACTGAGGAAAGCACTATCAGCTTCGACATGAAAGAGCTTGTCCTATCACTCCTGAGCCGAGGATACGGTCATGTGGTCCAGACAGACGGCAAAAGACAATATGGAAGACTGGAAGTCTGTTTTGAACCCGAGGTATTCACTAAACTCACTGTGTATAATCTGTGAATAAGTTGAGCCTAGGCTCTAATTAGGACATACATGTAGTGTCATATTTAGACAGTATACTTCATTAGATTGCAGACTTTACCAGTCTAGTGTATAATTAAGTGAACACAACTGGCTCTGTATGTATATTTTAACAATTTGTAATTGAAACATTGGAGACAGAGTATTTACATCTATACTGAATGAATTGCATTTTATATGGTCTTGTTTTTCAGGGGTTTAAAAGTACTGGACAATTGGCTACCCAGTTTTTAAGTTTTAATTACAGTAATGTATTATGACAATAAAAATCTTAAGATGTACACAAAACAGCCTGAAACACACATTTCACATTGTCAGCACTGAGATGGTTTAAAGAAACATTTATGGTTGCTACAGTGTTCTATGTAACTAGCCACTGGGGGCATGACTTGCAGAGGGTGCTTGGTACACTACTGTAAAGATCATTAAAAAAAGAGCCAGGTTTGATTTTGATTTGAAGCTCAATTACTATTAAGATAAATCCCAATTCATTATTCTTATCCTTAAAGATCCAAAATAAAATAACTGTATGATATCAATTTTGTCACTGTTTCACAAATCTCATGGACTAAATTAAGCGAAACATGACCAATTAACGTCTTTTCTCTTATATAATCTACACTCAACCAGGACTACTTCATCTGGAAATCCCAGCCTCCTCTGCTTCGCTTATCTAGCAGTGGACGGCTGCTTAGCGGGATGGAGCCCACACCCCCAAAAACCTACAGCACAAGGAGAGGACCACTTATTCTATTCTCAGAAGATTTTGCCTCATCATTCTCCCAACCTGACAAGGTCAACAGGAAGGATCGGTCTTTCAGGGCTTCGAGACAGGAAGCAGAGTTTGAATTCTACTCTCTTCGTGATCTGACTGAAGCCGCTTTAGCGTATTGTAAGAAGCAGGTAATGTATGAATCATCAAAGAAAGAACAAAGGAGAACACAACAATATATAAATGTATAGTAGATGCTGCGAATTTATATTAGATCGTATCTAATGCGAGTAAATACAGCTTTAAAATCAAGATCCTATAAAACACTGAGAATGGTTGTTACCTTTCATGACCGACTCATATAAAACATAAGCAGGAAAATAATATTATAACTATAAGCCAAAGCCTGATTCTTGTACTGATGTTGTAAAAGTGGTCCTTCTCGGTCAGATTTAGCCAGTTAAAAGGTCCAGATCTGCTACAAATGAACCATTGTGTAGACCTGGTTGAGGTCAACTCCAAACGGCTGACTGAAGGAGCAGTGGGACATAAACTAAAGGCTGCAGTAAATCTCCCAGCCTTTTACTGCGTAACTGAGTTTAAACTCTGGTTCAGGTCAGGGTAACAGCCTTCACAGCAGTATTAGTTTACCAGGCCTGGTAAGAGAAACGTAGCTCTATTCTGGTGCTTAGAGTTAACACCATCCTGAAGGCAGAGCGATTAAGTGCTGTATATTAAATTTATGTCTCATTCGCTAATCTCTCAGTGCGGCTGCACAGCAGCACCTGGGCTCAGCTGATAAGCCTGCAGCGTGTATGCTCCACACACTCTTACTGCTCAAGGTGTCTCCAATTTTTCCTTACATTTCAAGCCAATCAAACTGCCAATTTAAGTATATTATCCTGATTGACCTCAACGTGATACGAGCTGCAAATCTTAATAAAGTTGTCCCAAGGGGATTTATATACGCAATCCATAATCTATCCAGTTCCTCTCCAGGACAGTCAGGCTTTAGCTGTTGCCTCATTATATGGACATCAATCTTTTCCCCTTTAGCTGAGTTAGTAATCAGGTTGTGGAGGCAGACTTAAAGATACCACACTCAGTCTTGCAGAAAATAACAAATACAGACATGCATCAGGGACATATCCAAATTCTAGTCATGCATTATTCATTATAAAAGTTAGTGTGTTTTAAACTGATACAAATACAGATACAGGTTTTTCCAAAGAAAGCTTGCCAGGGAGGTTCACAGGGCACTGGAACTGAGATTCCACAGGATGCAAAATAAAAAGGTCATTGTCAGATATGAAGCTTATGGGACAAAGAAAACCACATTCATGAATTCATTACATGAACTTGAGGCTGTGCAATGCATGTACAGCATTAATCCATCCTTACTAACTGGGGCATAATGGTTCAAATTAGGCCACCTAATTCACCTGGTTATATTTTGAGAAATAGAACCAAGTTCATTAGAAAATATCACAGACACGTACAAACAAAAATATTAACTGCAGTAATTTTAAGGGAAACAAACTATGTCCTCTGAACATCTCAAATTGAGCTCAATTATGAACTTAGTGTGAGGAACTGATAGGCTGATTTTCTTTTTAAGAAAGCCCACATACTTTTCAGATTTAAATTTGTTTGGAGAGCTAAATAGATGCAGATAGTGCCACTGTATTAAACTCCTAACATGCATTGTTAGCTCAGGAAGTTCTAAAATTGGTAATGATCCCTGTAACTTAGCCATATGCTTTATTGAGATGTAATAAAAATCTGTTCAGGATTTGTGTTACAAATCTTACAAGCTTTGCATTACACAAAACTTTGGTGTATATAGTGTAGCCTCAGATTAATAGCATAAGGCTGGAGTGCTGGAGGCACTTGCACGAGCAGCTGGAGCATGTGACCCAAACAGACAGAGTGTCAGGCCAAAGCGGGAATGCTGCAGGTGATGAGAGCTGAATGTAGTAATCAGAGTGTTTACGGATCGGGACGCGCCCCAGCATGGAGATGAGCCCTCAGTGTGGGTGGCCTGTGCGTAGAGCGCCCCATCTGTCACGTTCTGCCTACAGCTTAATGTAAACAACACAGGTGTGCCCCGGGCAGCCAGGAGCTCCAAACAACTGCAGATGCGGTTCTTATCTGAAATCATGTAAATCGTATTCATACTTTCGCAGACAGATGATGCTATGCAGACAAAGCCAAAATAATCAGTGAATCGCCAGCGATTATCTTGCACAAATTTTGTATGCAAGTAAAAGAAAACAACACACAGATGTTTTATAAACAGTGGGCTGCCTATATAGCACAATGCCAACCTTTCTTTCTCTCGTCCTCGGCCTCTGGAAGGGTTTCCTAAGGTAAAATCTTTGAAATGATGCATCTGCATGTTGAAGTGTTTAACAAGTTGCCACTTCCCTTTAAGGCAGTCAAGTGTTCGATTCAGAAGATGCCAGAATTTTGGTACTGTTTTTATTTTAAAGGTTTGACAAGAATTCCATTACAGACTAAATAGCAAAACAAAATGTTCAGATTTTTTTTTACTACAGAATTAGAAGGCAGATGTTTACAACTTTATATATTTTTTTCATCTTTTTCTGGTTGTTGCTCTCAGGCCAAGGCGGAATGTCATACTAGCATGACTCAGCCTATGTTGCCAGACCCCAAACCTGGCACTAAGCACTTGCAGATGCACCAGAGGCCCAGGGGACGAGCACAGCTATCTAAACCAGACTACTGGTGAAGGTCAGTACATCCTGAAGCACATCTGGTGACCAGATATAGCAACCGTTTGTTTGTTTGTGGAGAGTCTGGTTCATGTATTAATATTTTAAGCATATGGAATTGTCCGGTTGTATGAAGAACAAAAGTCAGAAATAATAGAGGAACAACACCTCAGGTTACTTTATACAGTTTTTCTTTGCCAGAAGCTGTTAATTAAGGAATAAAACAATGACGGAGAATGTTTTAGGAAACTAATTGAAAACAAATGATGGGATGAGGTTCCTCTACCAGCCTTTTTTTTTAAAATCTTTTTGCAGAAAATGAGGAGCAACATGCTTTCTTCAGACGTCAAGGCAACTGTCTATACCCCAGACCAGAGCAGGTGCGATATCAGCCTCGCTTCCTCTGTTTTCCACGGCCTAATCGTCCTCCACCGGGTCCTCTCCCACTCATAACCCCGAGTCCAGCACTCAGACGTAGTGGGGACAGGCCTCAAATGGCAACAGGTATACATTTACTGATTTCTGTAAACAACTTACTGGTGTTGCTACAGTCACCTAAAGCTTGACTGGTTTCAAAAGCAGTCTCTGTGTAGATGAATGAAATTTGCAGAACTGCTTTGCGACACTGCCAAAGAGCAAGTCGGTCATCTGGTTTGGGTCTTTTTTTATTACCTTGGCTCCAATTCCAAAAGAAGCTAATTACATATTTAGAATATGTAGGTCTTTGAATGCCTTCAATTCATGGCTAAAGTAACAGCAACGTAGCAAGTATGAGTACATCTACAGATCAGTAGAACATCAGCACTGCTCATTATAAGATGAATGCTTGGTGCAATGGTGGTTCAGCGGTTAAGGCTCTGGGTTACTAATCAGAAGGTTGAGAGTTCAAATCCTAGCACCAGTAAGCTGCCACTGTTGGACCATTGTGCAAGACCCTTAACCACCAACTGCTATATGGTTTGCTATATAGCCCTGTGCTCCAACCCTAGTTCCTTCCAATCTGGGATTTCCAAAGGAAAGATTTGGAAACAAGAATAAAAGAGTTGGTAACTTCATGGTAAACTACAATGACTTTTTTTCTGGTTATAGGAAATAATTTTATATTCACACTATATGGTGTCACCCAGATGAGAATGGGTTTTCAATTTGAGTCCAGCTCCTATCAAGGTTTCTTTCTATATTGTTTCTCTTGTCACCCTTGCCTCCAGCTTTTTTATTTGGGATAAATTTATAATTTTTGCCCTGAATGTATTTTATGACAATGTCTATTGTTACAGGTGCTACAGAAATAAAATTAAATTGGATTACTTTCTAATTCACAACTGAATTATTAATCACATTCCTGTGAGATTCACAAAATGTATTTGTAATTACAGGAGTACCAGAAATCTCTATGCCAAAAGGAGCAGAGGAGCACTCTATAACCAGAGATAGTAAGACCAGTTTCAGAACAGAGGTAGTGACACCCAAAGCTCAAATGAGCCCAATTTCTGAATCTGATGCTTGGGAGGAACACACAGAACAACCTGAGGATGTTTACATGGTAACACTTCATCTTTAACCAATGCTGTGTGCATCTTTTTTCTATTAATCCAACTGCTATTAAATTAATGCAAAAGCTCAGTATGGCATTTGAAGCTGGTTTAAGGCCATATATAAGCCCACTTGAAGGGCTTATTTGTCTTGAACACTGCATCAAAGTACAGATCAATAGATCATTAAACATGCTCATTTGCATATCACTAAAATACATTTTCAGCAAACTGGATCCATGCTGAAGGATTCGTTTGCTGTTTTATTGTGATAGCACAATCCATGATGTCAGGCCTTCATAGCAGTTTATTAAAATACTGTTGTTTTACTGAATTATGAATTATGGGACAAAACAGAAATTAAGATAATTAGAAAACCCAATATCAAAGTCTGAAGACCTTTGGAGCAGTGTGTGAAGTTCTATGGACCCTTTAAAGGCTGAGAACAATGACACAGGGAAAATGAGTTATTTTGAGACCAGAGCCAGTAAACATATTTTCAGCCAAAAGATTTTTAGAATCAGTACGCCATCTAAGGAGATGATAATTAGAAATGTAATTTAAAGTTTTGTAAGTGTAAACACTTCTCATGGAATATATCCTAAAATCAGAAATTTGCCCATGGTGAACTAACTAAAATTGTACCCAGAGTGCAAATGCCTACCTTTCTTACAGTCGTAACATTTTCATCTTCTATAATCTTACATTCTCTAAACATGATCCCAGCTTCCTGTGCTTTTTTTCTTTATGGAATTACTATGTAATTTCTGAGACATGATTTTCATTACTTCAGCATTATTGGATGAGAAACCTGAAAAGGTCGATTTATAACCAATCATCTGACCTTAAGTGTCTTTAGTTTCCACTCTCTTTGCCAGTGAGTCTCATACGATGCATCACACTATTGTTATTGCAGACGTTTGGCCTTTTAATGTGGAAATAAAGTAGACTAAACAGAATAAAAAGAATGAAAGGAAACGGCATTTATGGCATCTATTTGAGGTTGATTATTTGAAACTTTTCAAACAGTTAAGTTTTTCTTTGGACACAATTTGACCATTACTTCAAAGAACCTAACCTTTTCCTCAATAGCTTTTATCTCCCTTATTTTGACACACACTCACCAGGTTGCAGAGCATTTGACTGGCTACCCAAAGGACTTAAACGGTCAATGGAAACAGAGTGCAAAAGAGACAGGTGGTGAGGAAGGTGGACACGCTCCACGACCAGCTTATACGAACCTCTCTTTGGGTTGCAGTCACCTTTCAAAAGTCCCCAATGACAGAAGACAAGCAGAGGGGGGCTGGCGTCCAAGTCCTGGTAAGCACTATTTGTGCTGTCAAAACAGACAATAATAGACAAACAATTAAACGTTTTCTTCAATAAAACTCCTTTAGTTTGTTTTATGGCAGTGAAACGTTTAAAAAAAAATACCAAATTTAATATTCACATATTATTCTATCATGGCTACATGGTCTAGAGATGAAAAATGATTAAAAAATATTTAGTGCTGTGTTTCTGCTTTAGTGAAACAGAGTGGTCTTCATCTACCCCCCATTAAGCAAGCACTTCCTGCAGACACAGAGAGCAAGGACCATGGGGTATGTCAACATTCCCAGCACAAAAATGGCTCAGGCTAGTGTGTGTTTTTTCACCATAGCAACTGCTTTTTAACAGATATCTCTAGTTTTTGTGGTGTATATTCTGTGACATACAAACACCAATGACAGTAAATACCACTTACTGTATACAGATATCTAGAAGACATACTACAGTTGAATATCTGAGGCACTCAGATTGTGTAAAAGTACTAAAGTAACATAAATATGCAGTAAAAGTTTCAGAAAAACAGTCCTTGATCAACTGTGCAAGCAAACGGCTTCTGATTCAGTAGAAAGTGAAATTCATATACAGTATAAAGGTGATACACTAACCCTGCACTAACTAAAATGGACATAACAATAACTAGGTGCTCTAGATTGAATACTATGAATGAAACAAATAACTACACTGAATTACACCTATGAAATATACAGTATACACACTGTACATATTTAGAACTGAAATTAAAGAAAAAATGAAATTAAAGTGTCTTAAGTGAGGTGCTGGGCATCTACAAACTGCTAGAACAGCTTCAGTGCACCTAGGCACCAATTCTACATGACTCTAGAACTGCACTGAATGGATGAATAATATTCTCCCATATCATATTCCCTCTGTTTGAAATAGTTAAAGAGCACTGCTAAACACATTGCTCCAAAATGTCTCCCATCAGTGTTCAATTAGGTTGAGATCTGGTGACTGTGAAGGCCATAGCATATGATTTACACAATTTCCATCCTCATAAAAGCATTCAGTGACTGTCATGCCCTGTGGATGTGGGCGGGGTCATACTGGAACAGGGCACTCTCATCAGAATAGAAATGTTTTATCATATGGTAAAGGTGATCAGTCAGGTGAACTTTGTATTGATTTGCAGTGAGAGTTTTCCTCTAAGTAGACAAGCTGACCATGCTAGCAAAGTACACTTTACACCACAATCATCATGGGAAGAATGTTAGCATTTAACCCTCCAGTAGAGACCAGATCTGTGACCAGGAAGCTGTTGGTGGAGCTGAAACTGTTGGTGACCCAAACCTTAAGACACTATTTTGTTGTTGTTTTTAATATGCTTATATAATATTAATTTTTTTTTCGTTTACATGAATACATATTACGCCTATTAAAATGAACTTTACATGACTACAAGATGTCTTTAAGCTCAAAGCTGGGAGCATGCCTCAAGAAAACCACAAGGAACCAATACCCCGACTGCCAGATATATATCAGCCTGAGGTTAGCACTGAGGCTGCTGCTCCCAAACCCCCAGAGAGAACTGTACTTGAGAAAGTACTTGTGCTGCTCCCTTTGGAAGCAATGGAACAAGGTAAGACCCAGAGACTACATGGATATCTATTATCCACTGACAGTTAATACCACTTCAACAGTAATGGACGTCAATCCCTGAACTGGGATCCTAGTGCACTGAACAATGTTCGGTATTCTGTGTTAGCATATACGTCACTTGACCTAATTCCCAAGTCGTTTGTGATGTGAAGTAATTACAGAACTTGGACAGCTTCCCCTTCCTGTCACTTATGTCTCCACGCTAAGTTCTCAATCCTTTTGTCTCAGTGTCAGGATCTCAGTACTTTGCCTTAAGATGTTTCTCTCCTGCCTTTGTCTTGTCAGATGGTCTTTCTGGCCTTCCTGAGGAAAAGGAAGAAATCGAGGATGTCCTGTTTAGTGACGTTGAACAGAAAGTGGAGTTAAAGAAGAAAGCAGAAAACAGGCCCATTGAACATGGGTGCAGGCTAAAGGCAGCACAGCAAGATAACCTGATCGGGTTCGAACCCGAGGAGAACAAAGGTATTCAAAGAAATCAAAACAGTGATCTCTGATTATACTCTGACTTTTTAGTCATTTGTCTAATGTTATGTCTTTAGCTACAAAAGCTGGAATAAAGAAAGGGAAGAAATGCTGTTTTTAATTCTACTTTGATTTGCACAGTCGGGGTGGGTGTGCTTCAGCTATTTCAACTGACTGTTAAATATCCAAACATATTACAAAAGAATTGTACACTAATGATTAGTGATTCACAGTTTAAGTCAACCCACATATTCACAGATCTTGTTTTTATGTCGTATGATGAAAGTATTACATACTGGTCAACCAAGACATAAATGTAAGAATGTTGGCAGAGAAATAGATTTGGCCTTGCTTTATACACATTTTAACAGCATAAAGCATCATGCTTGGCTTTGATATAACAAAATATAACCTTATGAATTGCTTTCAGACATTTCAACCATAAAATCGCACAGTGAAGAACTTCTTACAGAAAGCTTGAGGGGGAATGTTGTTACTGGCTGATTATGGCCAAAAACGTTTCTGGTAGGAATGCAAAGTGTGAAGCAAGGATGTACACAGTATTATATCATATATACATAGGGGTTTTTTTGACAGAGTGACTAATACCAAGTCTTGTGTTGACAGCTTCTCCTCTCCCTTTTAATTCAAATACAAACACCTCCACCTGAATAAAAACAAGCTAAGCCTTACAAACCTAAAGTGGCTCCTTGAATAAATGTATACTATCACAACAGCAGAAATAACTGAAAAGCACCGCCTCTCTGTGAGGAGTGATCACAGCCTGTCAGTGTACAGCTTAACCTGGGCCTGGATGCAGTTAACAGAGTTCGCATGACGTAGGAGATCCGAGCCATGCTGACAGCGGGGTACTGGAGAGATCTCTGGGGCTGATATTATAAATAACAGCAGACAAGCTTAAGTGTGGTCAATACTCCTGATTTTCTAAGGCCAAACCGCCAAGGCTAAAACACTATGTACAAATATAGAGAGCACTAGACTGGCACAGAGACCAAGTGAGCAGGGGGAAGCAGATTTCTGAGTAACACTGAGTCAGATACCATCTTGCACCAAAGAAGAACATGTTCACAGAAATTCAAGACTTTTTTTTTTCAGTCCCTCTGCAAGAGAGGACAGATGGATGGTTTAAAACCACACCGGACCATCATCAAAATGGAGTCAGTTCAAAGAGGAACTAAAATTATTACCATGTCAAAATGTTACATATTATATCATTCTACGTCCATTTCTGTTTCCTAGGAAAACTTCACATGTGGAAGTAAAAATTACCTTTCGGTATTTGGGTAGAGGCCTTTGGGTTTGAGCATTATTGAGGTCCTATACCTGAATATACAACTGCTCCAAGCTGAAAAAAGAAAGGATGCTGTTCTATACAACAGTAGCGACTATAACTAAAAACATTAATATTAATTACTATTAAAAATATATAGTCTTATATACATATATAGTCTTATTATAGTTTGCTGTACCATCCTTGTGTTACTGGCCAGAAATAACAGAATGTCTGAATATGAAACTAACTTCAGTAAGAGACAATGCCACCACTTTAGCCAAAACAAACCCGTATACACAGCCAACACAACACATTTTAATATGGATTGTTAACAGGCACCAACATGGCCCATGGAATAGAAACTATGATAAAGCTAGTCCAAATGAAATCTATTAAATATGATACAAAGATACACCTTACCTTTAACTTTAATGCAATTTATTTTCACCATGCTTAGGGTGTATTTGCACCAATTTTCAACTACAATATGTTCTGTTATACTTAACAATTAGCTGACTAAAAATAAAAGCCCATGTGACTGAACCTACATTCTCTCCTATTGTCAAAACCTACACCAGCAAGCACAAGCCCAATATGAGCAAACTGAACAAATAAAAGCATCTCGATCCAGTGGCAACATTTCGAAAACCTTAAAACCTACATATATGTTTATAGATTTTGATTAATTTAAGATATCCTAAATTTTTTTACACTAATATTGGAAATACAAAATAAAGTTTAGTATGGCAAGTGAACCCCTACAGCAATTTTTAAAACAAATTCATCTTTATCAGCATTACATTATATATGAACCAAAGCTAGTTTTTAAGATGATACTAGTTAGATTCAAATGATACTAAACTTTGCTAAAAACCTAAAGAAAGGCATAAACATTGTTGTATAATTTTTTTGAAACCACACTTATGTCCATTATCGATTTCTTTTTTCTTCAGAGCAGACTGCTGTGGGTCCCCTGCCTCCATTTATAGGTCGTAGAGGTCTTGGAAAACAGTGCTCTATGGCATACTACAGACAAGACCCACACGACCCTGCAGATCAGTCAGAGCCTCAGCCTGGCATTATCAGAGGCAGCCTTCCTCTGGAGCTAAGAGGTAACACAATATAATTGTGTTATATTTATTAAAACCTCTTGACACCTTGTCATTATCAAGTTGATAATCATGCAATAAGACAGAGAGGTTTTTATATGCTTGCTTGCAGCTCCAGAGTTGAGAGTTTGATGGCACACAATTTGCACATTCTCTCAGTGCTATAGTAGTTTCCTCACGGTTCTCCAGTTTCCTCCCCCAGTCCAAAGACAAGTGTTGTAGGCTGACTGTCATCCCTAAATTGTCCTTAGTGTGTGAATGTGTGTGCAATTATGCCCTGCGATTTGTCCCCTTCCTAGGGTAGGCTGCAGGGTCCCTGCGTAGGATAAGCAGCACAGAAAATGGATGGATGGATGGATGGATGGATGGATGGATGGATAGAGATATTAATGAACAACAACTTGTTTTTGCCATTTACTGTTACTTAAATGTGTAACAGGTTACTTCAATTAAATTATCAATTATAAAAAAAAAAAGCTTGTCATGTTAGAGAAACTAGAAAGGTCCAGAAGTCTCTGCCATTTAATCAAAAAGTGCTGACATCAGAGACTCCTTCCATCCATATGTATTAAATAAATTTCCTTTTACAGAGCTTTATAATAGAAATGATTATATGTTTTTATTTATTAAACATATTTTTATCCATTTGTTATAAAGCTTGAATTAAGAGAGGATTCTGCTATACAGGTCCCTGTAAATGAGTTGTTACTACAGAAGTGATAATGTGTGAGGACAGCTGGCATGTCAGAGCTGCTAATAAAGAAAATTCATCAGCACCTTTGAAAATCAGTTAAACAAAAAATGTCAGTGAGTCTGAAATACAAAAAAACTTAATAAAAAGAAAGTAATGGTTTCTCTGATATCATTCTTTATTCTCTTGGCTCTACTGCATGCTTTTTCAGAGTGTCAGAAAGACGGACTCCTGGGCACCTTAATAATGGGTCCTGCTGGGGAAATCATATGCTTGTCTTTCTGGGATTCCTTAACTGACACAGAGGACCACCCAGTTCTGGAGGATGCCATGAAAGAACACGGTAATCAAGAATTTTACTGGCTTTTACCTTCTGTCCACAGACCACAGAAAAGTCAGCACTGTGGTTAAAGACGCTCTGCAATGAAAGAGAAGGACATCTTAAATATCATAATATCACCTTTATTCTATAATCTGTCTACAAGACAGTTTATACAAATGGTTTAAACAAGGTCCAGTCACAGTCATTTAGTGGAGCATTAGGTCAAGGACAGTGATGCTGAGAAGGTCAAGAAGTCAACTAAACAAGGAAAAAAGGCAGACCGTGAGGCCAGTGAAGAAAAAGGTGTAAATATAAATGTCTTTTGTGAAAATGTCTTTATCTTTATCCAAGTTGTGAAGGTTATGACTTCTGAAGGTGTTTTGGAGGAGTCATGGACCATCTGGGAACAACTAGAAGAGCAAGCTACACAAACAGGTCAGTATCTGTGCACAAACAGGATCATGAAGACAACCCTATTATCCAGTCCCTTCAGGATTTTTTTGTGATTGTTGCGGCCAAAAATATTTGATTTTTCTGCAGTTTTTGCTTGAATTGGTAAAATTGCAAGCACAGGACTCTTTTTTAGTAGACTACTATTAGTAGACATGTAAATACAGTGTAAGGTAGCTATACTCATGTTCAGCATATATGAATCGAAGAGGGCTTTGGCTGAATGTACATTGTGATGATGTCACATGATACACCGTGCCCCAAATCTACAGAAAATCTGCAGCAATTTAAAAAAAATTTCCAAGATCCTTGGAAGTTTATTTAATTGCTTGTTCATTTCTGTGATCACATGAAATCCAGGAGGGACAAAATATCCTAATCCTAGGCACTGGACCTCATTTATCAAGCTGGAAATGAATTCATTTATTTATTAATTTAACATGTAATTCATGAAAATCCAGTTACATCGGACAAGTGTTTGTATACTGTGAGAGCTCCTGAAATTGTGCGTAAATTTATATGAATAAGCCCCAATAATGCTGACCACGACTGGTTAGATTTAAATTGAATAATTGACAATGACCTCCTGCGGATTTATATACAGATTCTGCTTTCAAGTGTGAACAGGTTATTTATTTCATTTACACACATAAATGTGATGAAACTTTTGTGAAAATCTGTCTTTTCATATTCATTCAAAAGCTGTGTTAAAAAAAAATGCAATTATTTAGCGAAAGAAATGACATCCTTTACAGTAGAATGAGTTCACTTGTGTCTGTGGTTGAACACAGCACACTTAGGAAACTTTTTAGTCTTTCAACATTTAGTCAACATTTTTGTTTTTCACTGTCTGTGAGCTTTGCTTTTTTAGGAGTATTTATGGGTGTCACTAAGTGCAAATCAGTTGTGCTATGAAAGCAGTTGGCAAGTTACAGGTGACTGGTCTTTATCACCATAACACACTTGAGTATGACGTCTGCATGGTAGAGATTTGCATTAGAAATCTGGCAGGAAATTTAAATTCAGTTTGACCCACGAAAACATTGATCAATGCTAGTATTACAATGCACAAAGGGACTGTTTAAAAGCATGCTACAATTTTGGTGGAAGTGTAAATGGATTCTCAATTCAGTTGTAACTCTAAATTGTATCTCTACTACAGATTGAACCCCTGCATGTACTGTAGTTATGTTCATAGCTACAATTCTACTTCTTCTACAGCTCTACCTCAATACACTCCTTTGTCACATGAATACACACAGGTAGTCTAAAACTAAAGAATATTATACACATGCATATACAATCCCCTTCCCCCCAAGTCATGAATGCTCCACATCTGGTAGTGTTTTGCAACAGTGAGGTATCCCGGCCGGAGAAACGTGATCTCCTTCCAGGCCAGGGCTTAATCCCAGCCCAGGAGCCTGTGTGACTGACAGAGGCTGTGTTTTCTCAAGCCGACCTCTGGAGCTGCTCTGTTTCCTTTATCCTGTCACTGGTCAGAAACTGAATACCCCCCAACCCCCCAAACCTACTCTACCTCCCCCACCCTACCCCCAATCACTCTATCCATGGTGTACTCTTCACCGCTTCTCCCCCTTTCCTCCTGAAGTTTGGGCCTCTAGAGAAAAAGACACTGTCTAAATAAAGATTCTTTAGGCAAATGTCCAAAAATGGCTACATGGCCATAAGCAATGCAATCCTGCCCTAGAGCTTGCATAGATGCGTATAGGGAAATAATCTTTAACAATCCTGCTTGGCAAAATCTGGACCGATAAGCTTTTATACCCTTTTACAGTTTTTCAGAAAGAGAGTTAATATTCAAATAAAATAGTTTGTGTTAATGAATGTATAAAAGATTCAGAAACTGACAGTTGCACAATTATTTACATTCACAAGGATCACTGCTGTAGACAGCTTTGGATATTAACTGTAAGTCTAAAGCCAATAAGTGTGTCCTTAAAATTACCAGAAGATACTTTTACGCTTGGCTGTCATGACTCTGACAACGTGCTAACAAGTTCATAAACAAAAATAGCCAGTGGTGTAGCAGAGTCGACACATTGTGATCTAGGGTGTATAGCATGCCGCTGCCAGAGTTGTTGGCATATGTTACGGATATCTTACTAGGAGAGAACTGATGTGAGAAAATGTGTTCAAAAGAATTGTTAGATTCTGTATGTATTGCTCAGTCTGATCAACAGGCTGGATGCAGGACACTTGGTGTTAAAATATAACTGAATAATTGATAATAGAAATAAACAGCTCTCATCAATTCTGACTAACTGATACATGCTCATTTTACACTGTCTCATTTTGTAGTCAGTGTCCCAGAAAAAAAATAGGGTCATATAATCACATCCAAAGCATCTACTTGCCTCTAGTGGGCAGTATATCTTCTGGACACGTCTGTCTGGAGTGTTACTAAATTCTTTTAAAAACCCAATCCAATTGAATGACATATAGGACTAGAGTAAAAAATGATTCCAGGCTCAGATAAATGTGCTATCATGATTCATGAGTCATATGCAGTGTTTATAGGCTTACACTGAAATTATAAACCAGCCCTCAATTTCATCACTACATATGTCTTCCCAATAGAGAACAGCAAATGAAGAGAAGCATGTAAGATGATACTGCACATTCACTGACAACACTTTTTTAAATTATTACCCTGATCATAATTCTTAACTGGTTTAAAATCACCCTGCACTGTTAGCGACGGAAATAACATTTAAACAGCTAGACTTTTTTTGGCTTGAGTCTGATAGGGGAGGAAAGGTGTGAAATAAAAGTGCCACTTCAGGTTAAAGCGATATGTGGTGGCCTAAATTCCATGTCGCATGGACGCTTACTGAGGGGTCCAGCAAGGGTGGAGAGGTTCAGAGAGAGAGAAAGAGGATGGGTGTATGAAGTAGAGCAAGGCAGCAGAGAGATGGAAAATTAGAAAAAGAAAAAGACACAAAAGAGAAGGGAAAGCGTGTGTGTGTGTGTGTGTGTGTGTGTGTGTGTGTGTGTGTGTGTGTGTGTGTGTGTGTGTGTGTGTGTGTGTGTGTGTGAGAGAGAGAGAGAGAGAGAGAGAGAGAGAGAGAGAGAGAGAGAGAGAAAGACAGAGAGAAGTAAAAAATAAGAGGTGAGAGAAAAATTTTAGGAGTGTAAGATGGGGGAAAAAGCAGTGAGTGATTGAGTGAGTGAGTGGAAACAGAGCGAGAGAGTAGAGAGACTGAAAAGAAGAGAGAAAGAAAAAGGCATATTTCTGCTGCCAGTACGGCGGATTTGAGTCATGGCAGATGAATAATAGGAACAGTTGATTGGACAAGTGTGTGGGAACAGGGAAGCTGAAGCGGTGAGTGAAGCATGGAGAGACACAGACGTGGTACAACCCGCCTCTCTGGGGTGACTGCAGCACTTAACTGAGCCTGAATGGCAAGAGAGAAAGGCTGAACTTGTCCCCTCTTTCTTTCTTTCTTTGTCTCTTTCAGTATATCTTCTTAACACACCCCTTTTCCCCTTCTCTCTGACTTCAAAGCAGTCCTGGAACCCATTAAAACAGACAGACTCGTCGAAAAATAAACGGTGCCTCGTCAGTGTGGTGGTGCAGTAGAGCTGGCCCCTGTGTGTCTGTGTGTGCAGGCTGTAAGGTGCAGTCTGCCGTGCTCTGCTGGGTCTGATCTACTGCCCACAGGCGTAAAGCAAATACCACCACTCTGTAGCCAAACACTGTTCTTGCTCACCATGTCTCCCAGGGCCAAAGACAAAGAGTATATAAACATCTGACATTTTAAAGGGTGTCTGACCGTGCATGTGCGTGAATGAATGAACAAATACAGTTTGGGAGAAAGACATGGTCTCAGTGTTACCAATGCAGTATGTCAATTTCACTACTGAAGGTGTCACCTTTTGTCTAGATACATTCAATGGATGGACAGATGGTTCTATAAAGGCCGGGTTTAATGCAAGTAAAGTTTTACAGTATAAAAACAATTAAGCCATTGTTATACAGTTGCTCTCCTGGGTAAAGTTAAAATACACTGCTGTCATGATGTGGGCAGGGTTAATCTCAGTGCTCCCTCTAGTGGAATGAAGCTTTATTACTACATTACTGACTTGCCAGCCGTGTGGTAACAAGCATCATAATCCAATAAACGTGTCTAATAGGCATATGCTGCTGATTTGAAAGCCCATAAGGCTCACTTTAGTGAGTCTGCGTCCATCAGCAGTGCTGCAGGAATGTGCTGTGTTGTGGGTTGTGTAAAGTGACATCTCACCGGTCACACAGGTCAGATTTTAGGTTAGATGTCCTTTCACCTGAGCAATATGGTGCTCTTTTTCCCATGCCAACTGGTAATAGCATGACACTATATATTATATTAAAAAAATTAACCTTCTGTTTAATCCAAAAGCATGAGAATTATTACTTGATTATTTCAAGTGGTGTATCAGGTACATCAGTGTTAAATAAAGTATTTTCCTTTATTTAGTCATTTAGTCATTGAGTAAAAGTTATGAGTATGTAAGTAGTATTTAATGCACATGAACTTATAATCCACTTATACCTAACACATCTGTAGCATGTGTACAATAAACATGGATATGACAAGAATTTTGCAACTATCTCTCTCTAATAAAAGAAAGTCAATTAACAAATCCAATTATTTGGCATTTGTTTTTGTTAAATTTATATCTCACCCTTTTAGAGAACTTTTACAAGTAAAAAATGTGTGGTTGTGGTACCAACGTAGTCGCATTTCCCTCTGATTGGGGCAAAAATACCACAAAACATAAAGGAACTAATAAATAACCAGAATTACTACTTTACTGTATTAGACCACTGTTGAAATTTTAAGAACAACAAGAAGTAGAGATTTAAACTTTCAGTAATGTCTGTTTCATCCTAAGACCTGCATTGTTTGAGTATGGCTGTAGTTTTGTATGTACATTAAAAATGTACCATACCGATCAGGCATAACATTATGACCACCTGCCTAATATTGTGTTGGTCCCCCTTTTGCTGCCAAAACAGCCCTGACCCGTCATGCACTGTGTATTCTGACACCTTTCTATCAGAACCAGCATTAACTTTTTCAGCAATTTGAGCAACAGTAGCTCATCTGTTGGATCTGACCACAGGGGCCAGCTCTGCCTCCCCATGTGCATCAGTGAGCCTTGGCCACCCATGACCTTGTCACCGGTTCACCACTGTTCCTTCCTTGGACCACTTTTGATAAATACTGACCACTGCAGACTGGGAACACCCCTCAAGAGCTGCAGTTTTGGAGATGCTCTGATCCAGTCGTCTAGCCATCACAATTTGGCCCTTGTCAAACTCACTCATTTTTCCTGCTTCTAACATATTAACTTTGAGGACAAAATGTTCACTTGCTGCCTAATATATCCCACCCACTAACGGATGAGGAGATAATCAGTGTTATTCACTTCACCTGCCACTGCTCATAATGTTATGCCTGATCGGTGTATATTACAGAGGTAGTGCACGGGAATTTGTTTACAAAATTTTGTTTACAAAAACAGCAGCCATGTCTCTTAGTAAATTTCAAACAATCCTGCATCTGTTTTACTCTTACAGGAGGAGTGAATGACAGAGAAATGGAGGCTAAGCGAGGTCACAAGAAACAAACCAGCACTAAACCAGAGGTATGAGCCTGAACTCAAAGCCCTGCTGCACCTGCACAGCTCACCGCATCAGACAGGGTATTTACTCAAACCATGATGTCTCAGCATGTTAAGTGATTGGAGCAGCTCTGAGAAATATACTCTAATGAAATATTGTCTTGAAATGAACCAACTATCATGCCTTAATGGAATCCAGCGTACTGCTTCCAGGCAGAGTTTATGATCCATGGATCTTCATGTAGATGAAAGAAAAGAAGCACACCTGCCTGCTAAACTAAGATACGGGTTAAATATTTTAATGGTGTTACGGAAGTTCACAATGCAGTTATGATTAGCTATCACGGTGGATGTTTATGGTTTTGAAGGACATATCTCAACCTGCTGAACTTATTACAGTGGAAAAATGTTCTGGCACTGATCCGAGGAGAGTTGGGAGAAAGACCCATATGAGGCTGAAACCCCTCGAGGCGTTTTTTCGCAATTGCGAGCACATTTTTTGAAATATAATTATTTATTTTATTTTTTTTAAGCAGAGGCATTGGTGGCTCAGTGGTAGGTTACTCGCCTATCATGCGGAAGGCCCGGGTTTGATTCCAGCCAATGCCTCAACCCCAGCCACTGGATGCAGTGCCGGTCCCAAGCCCGGAAAAATAGGAGGGTTGCGGCAGGAAGGGCATCCGGCGTAAAACATTTGCCAAGTTGTTGTGCGGACCAGTTGGTCCGCTGTGGCGACCCCGAACAGGGAGCAGCCGAAAGCAACTATTTTATTTTTTTAAGCATTACCATCGGCATTTTAATTCATTTGTTTGTTATTTGGCCAGCGGGGCTCTTCCAAATTTAAAACAGTACTTTTTAGAAATGTGATCATTTAATTTTTATTTTTTAAGCCTTCTGACCAATTAGGTCACTGCAAGACGTGAGCATGTGGTTTTTTTTAAATTATTATTATTATTATTATTATTATTATTATTATTATTATTATTATTATTATTATTATTATTATTATTATTATTGTTATGCCATACATCAGAACAATACAATGAGAAATAACAAAATCAAAAACAATAGAGGACAAAATATAAAAAAAATAATACAAGATAGAAAGTAAAATAAATAAATAAACTAAAAACCAACCAAACAAACAAACAAACAAACAAACAAACAAATAAATAAATAAATAAAACCAGAGGGGGGAAATTATACAAGGTTAAACATTGAAAGCAATTTTTGACTTAAACAAATTCTTAACTGCCGGCTTATAAAGTAGTCTCAATAGTGTGCGAATGTAAGGACATTTATAATATGGTGACTCGAATATATTTCGTTGCTTGTATTTCAGCATTGCAACACAACTGAAGATAATAACATGAGTATTTATTGAAACTTTCACTGTTTGAGAAATTGCCCTACCTGTCAAGACATCCTACGTCCATGTCCAGATAATACGAATTCATGCTTCTTCATATGCGCCATGTGGCCGGAGGTTTGTGGATATAATAACATCACCCTAATGTGTAGGCCTTCCCCAAACTGTTGCCATAAATTTCCATCATGACAGTTCACTTTTCTTCATGAAAAGCCCAATGAACACATCTGGGATGAGCTGGAACTTGGACTGCTCCCCAGGCTCTGACTTCAGTGCACAGCCTTACTACTACTGTTGTGGCTGAATGAGCACAAACCCCCACAGCCACACTCCAAACTTAAGTGAAATCTGTTAAATGGTTAAGGTGGACTCAATCTGGAATGGAATGTTCAAAAAGTATACATATGAGTGGTATGGTCAAGTGTCCACAAACATTTGGCCATATAGTGTATTTCAGTAATGGAAGCATTTTCTGGCCTTTTAAAAATCAGTGGCATATAAGGGCACAGCGCTAGACAAAATAACACAAAATATGTGTTGTTGTTTTTTCAAAGACCTATGATAGGACAGTTTGATAAGACAGGAGAAACTGTTAGAGCACTGGTATGTGACTGTTGTTAAAGCAATGGTATGTGGCATGATGCCCCCCCAACCTTTGAAGACTTACAGTAACACCACACACGCAGCAATTGTTCACTTAATCTTCTGCCTTCAGCAAATAACTTTTTCATCACTATCATCAAATCAGTCTTTATTTCCACTAATTATAAATATAGATAGCAAGCTAGGCTAATTAGTTAGGTGTGAGCCTCCCCTGAGCTGTTTTTTTTCTCTTATCAACACAAAAGCATAAAAAAAAGAAAGAAATATAAAACATAAAGTATAAAAGCACCCAAAGCCTTTACACCTCATTTCACCTGTATATATTTTTCAGACCAAACTGCCTGGTCTAGTCTGGCCTAACATTGCAATTGTATCCAGTCTAATCTCTTGATTTCTTCCCAGGCTTGTGTACCGGGGCAAAGAAGCGAAAAGACAAACAACTATACAGAAAGTCAGCCCTACAGCAGAGGTAAGAACAACACAACAAATGCCATTCTTTAGATTCCTGAGTTTTCTTTATGATCATAGTCTTATAACAAGTTTAAGATCAAACCTTGCTGGCATTGAGTATACAAGTAATGGATAAAAGGATCTTTTCCAGCATAAGGAAAGCAACACATCACACAGTACTCAGTCAGGCTAGTGTTAGAGTGTTATGGATGCCTGATCCAGTGGTTCAATCCTGATCTCGGTTTACTGCATGTGTGGAGTTACATTCTCACTGTCTGTGTCATTATTTTCTAGCTTCTCTTCATCTCATCCCCCAAAAACATGTCAGAAGGCAGATCAAAATTTCCTGCATGTGGCATGAGTATGTAAATGAATGTTTGAGTGCATGGTGCCTTGCAATGGACTGGTATTAATGGATTCTAATAGACTCCACTGTAACCCTGACTGAACACAAATTCTTAAATAATAATATTTAAAGAATATAGATTGTATATGAGAAGATATTTTATGCAATGTTAATCAGGGAATTCTGAATTTTGAAATAAATACAATGTAATGAGGGTCATTAGGGTTGTTTAGACAGCACTGTACAGAAACACCAAGTCAGTTTGTGGGTGATAGGAGTAAGTAATTTACTGTCTATAAAAGGTGTTCAATAAAAGTTCATACAATCATTACAAAAGCTATGTGTTGCCCAATATGTCAGAAAAAATTGTATGGCTTGTTAGAGGGGTGTTAAATCACATGACTATTAAAAGACACTAAAAAGCAGATGAATTTCACACCTGAAAATGTGTGAAAACTTGTAACTTGCAGTATATCGAGAGCCAGTAGACACTGCTAACATGAGCAGTTTAATATAGAGATGTTTAATGTCCATGGGCCATGGTTCCCAGCATACTTACATGACAAAATGAATTGTGATTTTTTTTTTTCTTAGAGGAAGATATCATGCAACAGACAGGAGGAAGGACACAGAGGCCATGGCCTAAGGCAAGACCGAGATCTGGGTCACCAACTAGACCTGTGTCTGATAGCAGCACTCAGAACACAGCACTTTCCAACCCCACAGCTACAGATGAACGTATTGATAAAACAAAGCTTCAAACTCAGACAGAGTCATATAAAAATACTGCGTAAGTAACACTTTTGCTCATTTTAGATCCTGCACGCACTTTTGTATCTAATTTATTACATTGTGTTACATTACAAATACAAATTACAGTTATTTCATGAAGGTGGAAATGGGGTTATAATAATTCCTCACAGCTTCAGTGATTCTGGGTTACACCTGAGCTTCGGTTATTGTCTGTGAAGAGTTTCATATGTTCTCCCTTTGTCTGAGTGAGTTTACTACAGGTTCTCTGATTTCCTCCCACATGCCCAAAACATCCCGATAGGTGGACTGACTACTCTAAATTGCCCCTAGGTGTCAATGACAGTGTGTTTTGGTGTGTCTCGTTTGTGCCTTGCAATGGACTGGTTTCCAATCAAGAGTGTATTCCCAGTTCATGCTCAGTTTTCCTGGAATAGATTTGGATCCACCACAACTCTGAACACTTCTTCTTCTTCTTCTTCTTCTTCTTCTTCTTCTTCTTTCGGCTTTTCCCTTCAGGGGTCTCCACAGCGAATCATCTCTCTCCACCTATCCCTATCTTCTGCATCCTCAACACTTGCACCCACTAGCTTCATATCCTCATTAATTCCATCCATATACCTCCTCTTTGGCCTTCCTCTTTGCCTCCTGCCTGGCAGCTCCATGTCCAACATTCGCCTACCAATATACTCACTCTCCCTCCTCTGAACATGTCCAAACCATCTTAATCTGGCCTCCCTAACTTTGTCCCCCAATTGTCCAACATGAGCTGTCCCTCTGATGTACTCGTTTCTAATCCTGTCCAACCTTGTTGAACACATTAAAGCCAAACTCACTGAAGATGAATGAATGTATGAATAAATTAATTATATTATATATCATTCCAAGGATCTATAGCCTGCCTGAACATAATAATGAGATGCTAATGAGAAACTATTTTACCAACCACAAGTTTCAATGATTTCAATTATATTCCCTGAATCTATTCTTCCCTTACTAAAGCACAATGCAGTATCTAAAGGTTTTGTTAATATACAGTATTACTTGTTAAAATTAACCTTCCTTTTAGTATTCAAACAACCCTATTCATTATTCACATCAAGAATCTTTTACTTTTTTTCCATTTCAACCATATACAGATGATGTAATACACAGTGAAATGAAACATGTTTCTCCAGGACCAGAATCTACATAAAACACAAAACTACAAGAGGCAGCACAGAACTAAGTACACTACATAAAGTACATGCATGCAAACAGAGCAAGGAAGAACAGTATAATACTAACAAGGACAATGAGGCACCAACCTGTGCATAGATTGGGAATGAGTAAAGTGCAATAGTAACATGCCGTGGATGTAAACTTAAAAGACAGTTAGCATCGAGGAATTTGTATGTGATCCATAAAGCATTTTTCTCTTTTTGTGTTGAAGCATCAAATTCAAAGCAAGTGAGATGATGTATAGTTCAGTATGAGTGTATCTGTGTGTGTGTGTGTGTGTATATATATGCGGGGGGGGGCTTGGGTGCTATTTGTTTGTCTGAACATAAAAAAAAATGTAAGACATTTTTTTCTGTTTTAATCTGTGAGCAGTTAGTATGTTCTACCATTTATATATACTTTTAAACATAATTTTTTAACATTTCACATGTTCCGCTACATTAATTAACAGTCCTTTCCTGCCTGTCATGTGGCTATGTTTTGGGTGCACACACTGCAGGTCAAGACATAAGGCCAAAGGTCAGGGTGAGGTTAAGCAACATGGCATTGTGGGATTTGGAATCATTCATATCCTATTTAATTACTGCTTTGGGTTCAATTATCTTTGTCTGCGTGTTGGGTTTCAGCCGCTGCCTCTTGACCTTCTGTGAGAAAGCAGATAAGAGCATCTGCCTCCCTTCCTCTCTCTGTGCTTTATATTTGTTCCCCCAACACCATACTGATCTTTCATCTCTCTCCACCAGCTAAGTGTTTCCTGCTTTTCTTCTTTATTTGACAGCAAGTCCAAAAAATCAGGTAAATTAGATGACACAGATGATCCCCACACGAGTAACGTGAAGAAGCAAAAGTTTAAGCGGCATGCCAACAGAGTCACAGATATGGATTACGCGGAGAATAAGTCAATAGACTCAAATGTGGACACAGAGTCACAAGATACCAGTTTTAGTGAAGAAACAGCTTCTGGTCCAGTACATGTGAGTCATACTGTAGATTACTGTATCAGCAGTGAATAGTGAAGGATCCCTCTCATTCTTCATTCGTGGTTTCTTGCTTTTTCTATACAGAAGAAAAATAAACATGCAGGTGGTGAGAAAGCAAAGTCCACAAAGTCACAAAACACTGCAGAAAAAATAAAAAAGAAGTCCAAAGGTCAAGCAGCATTTGTTGTGGGTGAGTTTTGTTGTTAATCATGACTACTAATTGTACTTCCAAAAAATATAATCATATGAATGTCAAATTTTCATCTGACTCAGGTAAACCGAGGCAGTCACAGGAAATTGAAAAGAAGAAATATAGTTCACAGACACATGAGAAGACAGTATCTAAAAGACTAAAGAACGAGTCAGAGGACAAATCGGCAGATGATTATTCCTGTGGTTCTTCTGAATATACTATGGACGACATGGAAAGCAGAGAGGTCTCAACTGTCCACAAGAGCCGTGACTCTGGACACAGTCCAGATATTGATCAGGATTACACCCATCATGAGAAGTTTGTAGCAGGACACAGTATGGAGAGTGAAGGTGGTGGAGCTGGAGATATTGATTGTTTCTCCATCGGTGATGTATCTGCAGTTTCTTCCAGATCACACAGCTCTGCCAAGTCCTCCTCTACAAGCACATGGAGCATTCGGAGAACCAGTGTATCATCAGATACTGGCATGTCTACCCCAGTACAACTTCCTCATCTCTTCCCACGTCTTGGTGTCCTAACACACCATCCTACATCCAACCCTGAAAAGTCTGAATCAGCTGCTGATGTGGGTTTTATTTTAGTATCATAATATAATGTTTAAAAAAAGCTCAGTGTTCACATTTTCAATATAAGTGAATTTATGGTCAGTTTTGTCAAAACACATTAGGACAGTTATCCTAAAATACACCGATCAAGCATAACATTCTGAGCACTGACAGGTGAAGTGAATAACACTGATTATCTCCTCATCATGGCACCTGTTAATAGGTGGGATATATTAGGCAGCAAGTGAACATTTTGTCCTCATTTTGTCCTCAAAGATGTGTTAGAAGCAGGAAAAATGGGCAAGTGTAAGGATTTGAGCGAGTTTGACAAGGGCCAAATTGTGATGGCTAAACGACTGGATCAGAGTATCTCCAAAATGCAGCTCTTGTGAACACTTTCCTGGTCTTCAGTGGTCAGTATCTATCAAAAGTGGTCCAAGGAAGGAACAGTGGTGAACCGGCCACAGGGTCATGTGCGGGCCAAGGTTCATTGATGCACGTTGTGAGCGAAGGCTAGCCCGTCTGGTCCAATCCAACAGACAAGCTACTGTTGTTCAAATTGCTGAAGAAGTTAATGCTGGTTCTGATAGAAAGGTGTCAGAATACACAGTGCATTGCAGTTTGTTGTGTTTTGGCAGAAAAAGGGGGACCAACACGATATTAGGCAGGTGTTCATAATGTTATGCCTAATCAGTGTACAAACATTATATAGGATATTTAGAGCCCCTTCCAGTTATTATTAATTAGACAAATAACCTGTTGTGATTAAGATAAAACTACAGACACTTTAAATGAACATTTCTCTCTTTACATAAACGTTTAGAAATAAATGTGCAATAAGAAACACTTTTAACTGAAGAACAGTGTGGCGGAAAAATGAAAGGAACAGCTCAGAACTCCTCAGACACAAAGTGCTGACTCCTTCCATAAATGTTAAATAACACCTTCAACATATCAGTGTTTATACAGATTTATTTTTTAAATGACAGCACACTAACAGCACAGGATAACAAGCTGCTGTTACAGAAAACCTTCTGACCAATCACTATTGAGAAGTCAACGGTGCTGTGGTATAATTATAATCACATATGCTCATTAGTGGATATGATCGGCTCAGATCATTTATTATCTCCTCAGGCTAAGAGCAGTGCAGAAGCCATCAACCTGAGGGAAAGCAGAGTGGCAGCAGCACTGGCAGCAAAGACCGAACGCCGGCGAATGGAGATGGAGAAGAAGAGGAAGGAGAAAGAAGAGGAAAAAGAAGAAGAGAGAAAGAGACAAGAGAATAAAGAGCTGACAGAAGAGAGAATGCGGCTGGAGCTGGAGGAGGAGCGGAGACAGAGGGCACAGCAGGCCAGGTTCATCTCGCATGCCATTATAAGTTCTCATCAAAGACATAACCAAAGTCAGCAGCAACTTTAGTCATTTAATGGTACAATTTGCAGGTTGAGAAAGCTTAAAGAAGACGAGAAACCGAGACAGGCTGAGAGAGAGAACGAAGGACAGACGAGTGAACAGGCTGAGACGGAGAGGGAGAGGAGGAGGCAAGAAGAAACAAGGAACAAGAAGAGATATTTAGAACGACTTCAGAAAGAGAGGCACGAAGAGGAGATGAGAAGAGCAGGTATACTTTCAAGTGCTTACTGCTGTTTATAAAGATTAGCCACTTTATAGTCTCACACAGAGAGCGAGAGACTCACACAGTCACTTGCAAGTTTAGCTACAAAATCTCAATGAACAAATTGCAAAAAAACACTGTTTCATATTTGACAAAACAGACAGAAACTCATATAAACAAGTTGGGAGTGTGTAAGGTTTTGCTGATGCACCTTTATTTCTTCAAGACAAAAAATGAAACCAAGACAACAAACAGGGTGTGTATGTGGTATGTTATCTTTAATAACTTGTATGCCCAGCATTATTATAACTGCTTCTTGTTTTCTATCCTCTGGTTACATCTTGTTATATTTCTGCCAGATATCATACACAGTCACTGGTCTGTTGGTCTTACTTAGGTTTTTGATTATTGCCCATATTTCATTTTAACTTTATTTTGTAAATTAATAGTAAAATATAGGTATATTATTTGTATCTAGAAATATTGAAGGATGCCAACTTTCACACCCTGTTAATATGAGATCCAAGTGAGATATTTGATGATAATTAGTACAATCATGTGTGGTGTGTAGCTGCGTTAAAGCGTCAGCATGAGGAGGAGGAGGCTCGTAAGGAGGAAGAATACAGGAGATTGCAGGAGATGGATGAGAGCGAAAGAAAGGAGTACTTACACAGGATGCGGGAGGAAGAAGAGGAGAGGAGGAAGGCTGCGGCGGATAGAAGATGTGCAGAGGAGGAAGCAGATATGTGGTATGAGGAGTTTAATAGGTATGTCAGTTAAAGGAAACACCATCTCAGCAATTATTCTACCTTCTACATTATCTACTATATAATAAATACTCTATATACACAGTGGGTCTGATTACAATACTTTACACTATTCTGATTTCCAGGCAGAGGGCAGCACTGGAGCAAAACCTCCAGTTCCAGAGAGGACTGTTTGTTGAGACAGAGGGTCTGAAACAGAAGCAGAGCATCTCTCGGCCCTGGGTCTTTTCTTACTTCAGTCGGCTGAGCTTAGCACACTGTAACGCCTATGAGGAGTAAAATAAAAGTCCATCATATTTATATATTTTGCCAAAATTTTAAACTCATTCTTATTATATCACTCTCAGAACTGCATTCGACCTGAGACATGTTCCACATCACCAGATTGACCTTATTTCTGTGTTACAGCCCAAAAATGGAAACTAAACTGAATGAAGTAACAGTAAGCAGCTATAGATTCGCGGAATGTCATAGCTTTTTTGCGCTTCGTGTTCTTTATGTGTTTTAAATTTCAATAGTCACTAGTTGAAGTGTTAAACGATTAAATAATCTGGTTATGTTCATTTATGTGGTGCTTCTCTTTAGGCTAGTTAAGTGTTACTGTTTCATGTGAGTGATAGAAATGGTCAGGATAATACAGGGTGTTCTCAAAATCTCCATACGTAGAGGGAATAAATATCATTTTTAATCAGAATGATGCCTTCTTTACAAAACATCTCTATATGATTTACAGAGAAATGACAACACACCAAGTCGTGTCGAACTTATGTTAACAAATCTGGTGTTATGCATGTAATAGCACTTTGAATGTGTTCCTTTAAATGGCATTTGTGCTACTTTTTTTTTTTTTTTCCAGATAACATATACGAATGCCTTATGAATAATGCCTACACACACACACACACACACACACACACACACACACACACACACACACACACACACACATTTCCCCAGTGTATAGAGGGGCACCCTGTAACACTGACGAACCTGTAACATTGATAAAATTCAGTTGTATACCAGGATCTCCAGTAGAGATCAGGGGGTCAGTGATTCTGTAATTTAACTACAGTATTGGAAATCCACAATTAATATAAGTATTAATAATATCAGCTGGAATCTCATTTTTAATAAAATATTCAGTAAGTGCAAAGTTCATATCTCTGACTCTTACTATTATGAATTCTGTCTCTTATAAAATGTTATTGCATACCTCTAATTAATGTGAATTTTTTTTTTAATGGTTTGTTGATTTAATAAAACTCTGTCTTGAGATGGACTGATATTTTTACTATCAGTGTTTTCTCTAACTAAACTGTTTGAGAAGTCCTGCCACTGCTGGACCCCTAAGCAAGGCCCTTAACCCTCACTTGCTCAGTTGTATAAAAATGATATAAAATGTAAGTTGCTCTCGATAAGAGCACCTGCCAAAATGCCAGAAATGTAAAATTGCAGGAGATCAGCAGTATCTGAAATACTCAAACCAGCTTATCTGACACCACCACCACATAGATCACACTCTTCCCCCATTCTGATATTTGATGTAAATATTAACTGAAGCTCTTCACCTGTTTCTGCATGACTTTAAGCATTGTGCTGATCTACATGATTGGATAACTGCATAAATGTCCATCTGTATAGCAATATATCTAATAAAGTGGATAGTGAGTACAGAATTATTTATTCTGTTGCTAGGTTTGGGAATCAGATTCAGAAAACTGTATAGGAAATAGGAAATGAATTCATGGTTTGCTCATCATTCCACTGAGGTTCAGTCATACTCCAGCTGAAACATTTGTGCACAGGATCTTACTTTCACTGTTTCCAAACATGACTACAGACTCCAAAAAGCCTGGTTCTGTAAAATGAATGCTATAAGTTTTTAAAGAGATCTCACCTAGGTTGGATTGGTCCACATTCTGAACTGGTATTGTCTGTCCATCTTTCAGTAAGATGTGAAAAGAACCCTTAGTTCCTCTGGCCTCCACAGTGGAACTGCTAAAGACCTGAGCCATGCTGGGTATGTTATGTGGAGGGTACAGACAGGACTCCAGGTTGCATACAGGCCTCAGGATCATTACGTGGAGGTAACAAGCTGAAGTGCTGTGCTCCAGAGACAGACTGCTGTGTGAGCCTGCCCTCTGCTGGACATGAGCCTGGCTGCAACTAGACACCAGGTTACTCAGGGAAATCCATCAGTAAATAGTTATGCTTAATACTTTCTAAGATTTTCAGTGCCAAATTAAATGCTATTTTAAACCTTTTTTTTTTTTGCAGTGGTGACATAAAATGTGGAAACACACTTAATAAGCCAGGCCTGAGTAAACATGTCTATTAATATTTATTATGCAAGAAAATACAAACCTACTACATATTTCAAATATATTTTACACATAATTACTGCAGTGATAGCTAACATTAGTTTGTGCCTCGTGTGTCACATTTTAGAAACAGATTTAATTATGAAAATAAAGGAAAGAAAGAAAGAAAGAAAGAAAGAAAGAAAGAAAGAAAGAAAGAAAGAAAGAAAGAAAGAAAGAAAGAAAGAAAGAAAGAAAAATATAAACTATCAATATTATATAGGGCATAATCATAGCAAAACCCAAGACCAAGATTGGAATTTAAAGCAATTTAATGCTAAACTGTAATAATGTTAATCAAATCATGACTTTTAAGGGGTCATGAAAATGCTCTTGGTGATTATGAAAGTTCAGGAAGCACCAAACCTGGATGTGTACACAACCATACAAATGCATTTAGATTCTATTGAAATTCTTATTTATATTCGAGAATGAGCTTCATGACATGATCAGGACGTTCAGCCCACCCATGTTTAGTGGTACTTGGTATTATCCCTGACATGTTTAACATGTTTAATATATGTATGTATGTATGTATGTATGTATGTATGTATGTATGTATATGTATATATATGTGTGTGTGTGTGTGTGTGTGTGTGTGTGTGTGTGTGTGTGTGTGTGTGTGTGTGTCTGTGGTCAGGATGGTCTGAGGAAGCTCAGAGGATGGTCTGAGGAAGCTGAAGCCTCTCGTGAGAGAGTGTCACTTTGTTCTTTGTTCACTTTCTTATGGGAGTTCAAGGATATCTTAAAGCTTTTTAAACATAGTCAACTTAATTTTTGACAGCAAATGTTCCTAACACACGTTCGAGGAATATTGCACGAGATCAACATATCTCATAATTTAATAATTTATCTCTGGATTTAAAAGTATTATATTAGGATCTGGAGGGCACGGTGGCTTAGTGGTTAGCATGTTTGCCTCACACCTCCACGGTTGGGGGTTCGAATCCTGCCTCTGCCATGTGTGTGGAGTTTGTTCCCTCCCCTGGTCTAAAGACATTCATTGTAGGTTGACTGGCATCTCTAAATTGTCTGTAGTGTGTGTCATTGTGTGAGTGAATGTGTGTGTGTGTACCCTGCGATGGGTTGGCACTCCGTCCAGGGTGTATCCTGCCTTGATGCCCAATGACGCCTGAGATAGGCACAGGCTCCCCATGACCTGAGTATAGATTGGATAAGTGGTAGATAATGAATGAATGAATATTAGGATCCTGAATAACACTGCAGATATCCTGCAAATTACTCTTATTTATAATAAGCCCTTTAAATAAGGCTTTCTTCTGCGCTTTGCCCTAAAACCTTCTTGCCCACTTTAGGATACTCTATACAGGAGCATTCCACACAGTGCATCAGCACAGTAATTGATACAAGAACAACAAAATAGCAACATTCATTAAAAATCATTCATATGAGGCTACATAATCAGCTGAATGAAACACACTCACCAGGGAAAAGCATCATAAGGCACTGAAACCAGGGTGGCAGGTTTGGCTGGGGAGAGCGACTGGCGGGTGCTGAGCACACAGTGAGTCAGCTGCATATGCAGCCTCCAGCTTTGCCTCTGTATTACAGTGACTATGCTACGAGTCGCCAGTCTTCTCACCCACATCAAACACATTTCATAAGCCAAGTTAGTTTGAAATGAAGGATCACTCAATATATTGAAATTTATTGGAATCATTTTAAAGAATGTTGCAGCTACACTGTCCTAAAATGCTGTCACTAAAATAGATGCTCTGAGAAAATAAATGTCTCTATGGTCTGGCTATATGAACCAAACAGCAAGGACAATGCCCTCTGTCTGACAGCTAAAACATATTGTACATTGGCAGCCCATGTGGCTCAGTGGTTAATGATTTGTACCTCTGACAGGAAGGTTGGGAGCTGTCACATGTCCCAGAACCAGTCTACTACAGTCAAGTCTGTAAACAAGGCCCTAAATCTTCTTTGCTCAGTTGTACATCATGTTTCTTAGAAAAGCTTAGAAAACCTCGATTGCTAATGAAAGGTTATTTAACACAAACACTTCAGATTATGAAGAATACAGTGGAAAAGAACATGTCCGGACCAGGGTAAGGTCAGTAAACATCAGTTTGGCTTTTCCGAGCTAGACAGACCTGAGAGCTTTAAGGGGCTTGGAATCTGCCAGGCTGGCTTTAATGCTTGAGGTGTAATTACTTGAGAGATTCAAGACTAATTTTGTATCCTCACAAAAATATGTTATTCTCCAAACTGGTAGCCCTTTAATATACACATCATCTCTAGCTAGACAAAAACAACACTTAAATGTCTGTCAGTCCAGCTGCGAGTGTTTGTTTGAATGGAGCTTATAAAAGGCATTTTGGCAGAGGTGAGCAAGATCAGCAAATTACAGTGGCTT
Source organism: Hemibagrus guttatus (assembly GCA_033459395.1). Classification (NCBI taxonomy): domain Eukaryota; kingdom Metazoa; phylum Chordata; class Actinopteri; order Siluriformes; family Bagridae; genus Hemibagrus; species Hemibagrus guttatus. The sequence goes on from JAUCMX010000006.1 coordinate 12,396,178, forward strand.
CAAATAATAGCAACTTGTCATGTCCTAGATTATATTAGACTGAACATTGCAACTATTGTACCTGTTTACTGTGTGTAAAGTACACATTCATCCTGTACAGACCTCACATATTACAAATTAGATGAATGAAGGCCAGTATAAAAACTGACAACAATAAAAGGGAACTGAATATTAATTTTAGTTGTTTGTGTGACGTGTATCTCTGATGCTTGACTATGTTAGTGCGGCGCATGGTTAATTATATTACTGAGGCAGTTATGGGTATATTTGGCTGGGCGTCTTGACTATATACACCAATCAGGCATAACATTATGACCACCTGCCTAATATTGTGTTGGTCCCTCTTTTGCTGCCAAAACAGCTTTGACCTGATATGCACTGTGTATTCAGACATTTTTCTATCAGAAGCAGCATTAACTTCTTCCGCAATTTGAGCAACAGTAGCTTGTCTGTTGGATCTAACCACACCACATCAATGAGCCTTGGCCGCCCATGACCCTGTTGCCGATTCACCACTGCTCCTACCTTTGACCAATGCCCCACAAGCACATTCTATAATTAATAAGAATAAGAATAAGAATAATTTTGGACATGCCACTTTTTGTTCAAATGTAAATAAAAGATGAGTAATAATTTTTTCCACAATGATGCCTCTTGTACATCGTCTTATTATCTTCTGGGAGATGCCTGTGTCATTTCTAATCAAGAAAAAACTTGCTGGTTGAATAAAAGTAACTTTAAGTCAGAATTTGCCAGGGGTATGAATAATTTCGGGCTTGACTGTATATATATATATATATATATATATATATATATATATATATGAACAGAACCAAGCTCCTGCTCCGGTCATACAGAGACCAAACAGCCCTTAACGGAGGGCCAGGTACCCCATACTTCCAGAGCACCTCTCACAGAATGTCACGAGGGACACGGTTGAATGCCTTCTTCAAGTCCACCAAACACATGTGGACTGGTTGGGCAAACTCCCACGAACCCTCAAGCACCCTGTAGAGGGTATAGAGCCGGTCCAGTGTTCCACGACCAGGACGAAAACCGCACTGTTCCTCCTGTATCTGAGGTTTGACTAACGGTCGGACTCTCCTCTCCAGTACCCTGGAATAGACTTTCCCTGGGAGACTGAGGAGTGTGATCCCCCATAGTTGGACAACACCCTCCGGTCCACTTTCTTAAAAAGAGGGATCACCACCCCGGTCGCCCAGTCCAGAGTTTCTGTTCGGTTCTGTTCATTATTTTTATGGACAGAATTTCTAGGCACAGCCAGGGGCTGGAGGGAGTCTGGTTTGGGGACCACAGGATGTCATCTCGGCTTTTTGCAGATGATGTTGTCCTGTTGGCTCCATCAAGCAAGGACTTACAGCATGCACTGGGGCAGTTTGCAGCCGAGTGCAAAGCGGCTGGGATGAGGGTCAGCACCTCCAAATCTGAGGCCATGGTTCTTGACCGAAAAAAGGCGGTTTGCACCCTCCAGGTTGGAGGGGAGTTCCTTCCTCAAGTGGAGGAGTTTAAGTATCTAGGGGTCTTGTTTATGAGTGAGGCAAGGATGGAGCGTGAGATTGACAGACAGATCGGTGCAGCGGCAGCAGTGATACAGTCTATGTACCGATCTGTTGTGGTGAAGAAGGAGCTGAGCCGAAAGGCGAAGCTCTTGATTTACCAGTCAATCTACGTTCCTACTCTCACCTATGGTCATGAGCTTTGGGTCATGACCGAAAGGACAAGATCCAGGATATAAGCGGTCGAAATGAGTTTCCTCTGTAGGGTAGTGGGGCACTCCCTTAGAGATAGGGTAAGGAGCTCTGTCACCCGGGAGGAACTCGGAGTAGAGCCGCTGCTCCTCCACATCAAAAGGGGCCAGTTGAGGTGGCTCGGGAATCTGTCTCGGATGCCTCCTGGACGTCTCCCTGGGGAGGTGTTCTGGGAATGCCCCACCAGGAAGAGACCCCGGGGAAGACCCAGGACATGCTGGAGAGACTGTCTCTCGGCTGACCTGTGAACACCCCGGAGTCCCTCCGGAAGAGCTGGAGGAAGTGGCTAGGGAAAGAGAAGTCTGGAAGCAGGATGCAAAACCATGACAAAGATCTACCTGGCACTCTGAAGGGACAATTTAAATTTAAAACTCATCCAGATGGAGCCACTGATAAAACCAAAGTCGTCTGCGTTGTCTGCAGTAAAGAATTTGCATACCATCAAAGTAGTTCTAGCCTGAAATACCACATGAACCCAAAGCATGTTTTAGCAAGCTCTACAGTTAGTACAACCCCAGCTGCTATAATCAACATGCTCCGCCAAACCTGAGGCTAGTCGTCACAAAATTAGCAAGTCTACATCGGAAAAACTTACAAATGAGATAGATAAATGGATTGCTGTGGACTGTAGGTCTGTTAATATAGTGGAAGACAAGGGGTTAATGCATGCATTTCGATTTGCATCCTCAGATGCAACCCACACACCACCGTCAAGAACTACGGTACTTTCTAAAATAATTCAGCTGTTTGACACCGAAAAAAAATCAAAAGAGAAAATATTAGATCAAGCTAAATATGTTGCCCTGACTGGAGATTCAATTCAATTCAATTTATTTGTATAGCGCCTTTTACAATGGACATTGTCTCCAAGCAGCTTTACAAAAATAGAGAAACAGAAAGGAGAGGGGAAAAAAAGAAAAATTATTAAACTATTTTATCCCTATTTATCCCTAATGAGCAAGCCTGCGGCGACGGTAGAAAGGTAAAACTCCCTGTGATGATATGAGGAAGAAACCTTGAGAGGAACCAGACTCAGAAGGGAACCCATCCTCATTTGGGTGACACTGGACAGTAAATAATGTAAATGTAAATAGTGTCCTTTCTCCAACAGCAACCAAGGGCCCATGAGGAACTAGTAGGTCAATGTAGTTTCTGAGTTCATTATAGACACTAATTCCTTGCTGTCAAAAGCTGACAGATGTAACAGCAGATCGGTGACGGTGTTATAGTCCCCTATCGACGGCTGTCTCCTGGTCACAGGCTGTCCACACAGATCCATCCACAGCATCAGTGAGCACCACCAAGTGACAAGACTCCAACCAGGGGTAGAGCGAGTGGTCACACTGGAAACTCAGAACATTGGGAGCTCAGGAGTGGGATGTATAGCTCGACAGAGAACGACAGAGAGAGAGAAAGATATTAAGTATGCCTGTGATCATGTGATGTTTAAAGACATTTATGTGTAAAGTGCAGGCAGGGACTCGGGCAGAACTAGCTATGACAGCATAACTGAAAGGGAGAGCCAGAAGGTCACAGACATGAAGGCTTCCCACGACATAAAGTGTCCAACCACTTCACAGTCAGCAAAACTGAGCAACTTGCGAGAGTGGTAAGGCGACAGCATCCAAACATCCCAGTACACCAAACACTCTATGCCAATTGAACCTTCCAGATCTGCTCCTTTACCTAAGAAGAACTATACATTGAAGGCTTGACTAAATCAAATGTGTCTTCAGCCTAGACTTAAACTGTGAGACCGTGTCTGAATCCCGAACACTAATTGGAAGGCTGTTCCATAACTGTGGGGCTTTGTAAGAAAAAGCTCTGCCCCCTGCTGTAGCCTTTGCTACTTGAGGTACTACCAAATAACCTGCACCCTTTGATCGGAGTAGGCATGGCAGATCATAAATAACCAAAAGATCGCTCAGGTACTGTGGCGCGAGACCATTTAGTGCTTTATAGGTTAGTAACAGTATTTTGTAATCAATGTGGAATTTGACTGGGAGCCAATGTAGTGTGGCTAAGATAGGAGTGACGTGTTCATGTCTTGTTCTAGTTAGGACTCTAGCTGCTGCGTTCTGGACTAACTGGAGCTTGTTTATGCTCCTACTGGAACATCCAGACAGTAAGGCATTACAATAATCCAAGCTAGAGGTAACAAAAGCATGAACTACTTTTTCTGCATCATGAAGTGACATATTTCTTATCTTAGCAATATTTCTATAATGAAAGAAGGCTACCCTAGTGATATTATCTACATGAGCTTCAAACGTAAGTCAAGAGTCAATAATCACACCAAGATCTTTTACTGCTGGACATAACTGGACTTCGGTCAGTAATCAGAACTATCTAGGTGTTACTACACATTTCATCGATCGTGACTGGAAACTTCAGACCTTTGCGTTGACGGTACTGAAGACAGTCACACGGCACTATTCTGATGCAAGTGCCGAACAGTCCGTAACAGTGGCTGAGGCGTGGGGAATTCGCGATAAGGTGATGACCATCGGAACAGACAGCGCTTGAAACATGGTTGCAGCAGCAAGAAAACTTCCATTTGATCATATGCCCTGTGCCGCACAGGGATCAGAGCAGGTCTCTGTTTGCCTCTCTGACATTGGATTATTGATGCATTGACAAAGTGTCACAAAATTGTAGGACATTTTAAGCACAGCCCTTCTAATACACAGGAATTACATCAGCAAAAGACAGCATTTGGACAACAGAGAGAGCAACTGAACAAGATGTTTCTACAAGGTGGAACTCGTTGCTCGATATGATCACCCGTCTGTTACGGAACCAAGAGGCTGTTAAGGCTTCTTTAGCCCAAGTTAGTCATGCTGACTGCAGCTGAGTGGGACAAACCGCACAAACTACAGACTGTTCTTGAACCATGCCAGTAAGTCTTCCACCCACTTACCCACCCTACTCAATTACAGTAGTGCCACATGTCCTATTGTTATTGCATGTTTTTATTGGATTTGTTTGTTTTCAATTGTATTTTTACAATGTTTGTTACACAATATACTTTTATTTAAAAGTAGTGTTCTAGAAAAGCATGCCTAAATGTCTTAGATCTCTTTAGAAACTCCATAAAATGAACTTTACAAAGTGTGAAAGATTTTTTAATCACCCTTTATTACTTGATGCTTAATAAATAAGTTTGTCTTGCCTAAACTAAATGTACTGAACTTTATTTATTGTTCATATTTATCTTCTACTTAAGGTATTTGACTGAACTTCTTGGTGGTGAGGCTTATGTCTCATGCTCTGTGGTGCTGCCTGTATTCTTGTATTCTTGCATTCATGTCCAAAATTATTCATACCCTTCTCAAACTGTGACAGTCTATGGGAAAATCCAAAGTTCTATTCCAAATAGTCCAAGCTGTTCTAAAGCATCCTAATTACCCTGATTCATTGGGAACGGCTGTTTTAATCAACTCAACAGGTGGAAAACAGAAGCTCTCTGCTGTTGGTTTGTGGACAGTCATGGCTAAGACAAAAGAGCTCACTGAGGACCTGTGGCTGCACATTGTGGCTGCTCACAAGTCAGGAAAGGGCTATAAGACCATATCTAAATGTTTTGAAGTTCCAGTGGCTACAGTGCAAAGTATTATTAAAAAATACAAGACGTTCCACACTGTGAAAAATCTCAGAGGACGTGGTCGGAAGCCAAAAGTGACACCTGTGCTGGCCAGGAGGATAGTGAGAGAGGTAAAAAAGAATCCAAAGATCACCACCAAGGCCATCCTGATGAATCTGGGCTCTGCTGGTGGCAACATCTCAAGGCAGACAGTCCAACGGACACTGCACACTGCTGGCTTACAAGGACACAGACCAAGGAGGACACCACTTCTCCAGATAAGGCACACAAAAGCCCGCTTGGCCTTTGCAAATGCTCATCTGGACAAAGAAGAAGACTTCTGGTTTTCTGTTTTATGGTCAGATGAAACAAAAATTGAATTGTTTGGCCACAATGATGTAGCCTTCATTTGGCGTAAAAAACGAGAAGCCTTCAACCCTAAGAACACCATCCCCACTGTCAAACATGGTGGTGGGAACCTAATGTTTTGGGGGTGTTTTTTAGCCGGTGGACCAGGGAACCTAATCACAGTAAACGGCACCATGAAAAAGGAGCAATACATCAAAATTCTCAACAACAACATCAGGCAGTCTGCAGAGAAACTTGGCCTTGGGCACCAGTGGACATTTCAGCATGGCGACGACCCAAAACACACAGAAAAAGTGGTGAAGACATGGTTAGCAGACAAAAACATTAATGTTTTGCAGTGGCCCAGCCAGAGTCCTGACTTAAATCCAATTGAGATTCTGTGGAGGGAGCTAAAGATCAGGGTGATGGCAAGGAGACCCTCCAACCTGAAAGAGTTGGAGCTCATCGCTAAAGATGAATGGGCAAAAATACCAGTGGAGACTTGCAAAAATCTGGTCAGCAATTATAGGAAGCGTTTGATTGCTGTAATAGCCAATAAAGGCTTTTTTATTATTATTATTGAGAAGGGTATGAATAATTTTGGACATGCCACTTTTTGTTCTAATGTAAATAAAAGATGAGTAATAATTTTTTCCACAATGATGCCTCTTGTACATCGTCTTATTATCTTCTGGGAGACGCCTGTGTCATTTCTAATCAAGAAAAAACTTGCTGGTTGAATAAAAGTAACTTTAAGTCAGAATTTGCCAGGGGTATGAATAATTTCGGGCTTGACTGTATATATATATATATATATATATATATATATATATATATATATATATATATATATATATATATATATATATATATATATATATATATATATATATATATATATATATATATATATATATATATATATATATATATATATATATATATATATATATATATATATAAAATTTAGATCAGCACATGCTGTCATGATTTACTTATCCTTAACTGATTCGTTACTTTCAAATATCTTCTGGAGTTAAATAAGTTTTTTTTTTTTTAAAGATATGCATAAAGTATGATTTTTAAATTCAATGTAAATTCGTGGGCAGCACGGTGGCTTAGTGGTTAGCACGTTTGCTGCACACCTCCAGGGTTGGGGGTTTGATTCCTGCCTCTGCCATGTGTGTGTGTGGAGTTTGCGTGTTCTCCCCGTGCCTCGGGGGTTTCCTCCCCCAGTCCAAAGACATGCATGGTAGGTTGATTGGCATCTCTAAATTGTCCGTAGTGTGTGAGTGAATGAGAGTGTGTGTGTGTGTGCCCTGTGATGGGTTGGCACTCCGTCCAGGGTGTATCCTGCCTTGATGCCCAATGACGCCTGAGATTGGCACAGGCTCCCCGTGACCCGAGTATAGATTGGATAAGCGGTAGACAATGAATGAATGAATGAATGAATGAATGTAAATTCGTCACATACTTAGAGTAAAGTGCAGATTATATAATTTTAAGCGCCCTCTGCTGTATAAAATGTGTACAACCAAAAAAAACATTGCCTCTGCTCTTCTAAGCACACCCTGCCATCATTTTTTAGTTTTGGAAAAATACATATGCCTTGTGAATTGTCTTTTGTGGAACAGGGGTGAGGTTGAGCAACTCTGTTTTCACTGAGTACAGAGCTAATTGCTCATTTCTGGGCTGGAACATTTTTTTTAAAGTAGCATGTAAGGAAGAAACTAGTGATTGGATTGTTGCAGGTCTAGAAATGCTTTTTCAACATTGCAAATGCCCCCTTTAATCCATGACTACAGTCATGATGTACAAGATCTCTGTAGGTGGCCCGGTGCAAATGTTACCAAACATGAGGCTGAAAAAGCATTCCAGAAGGTAAGAAAACCAATCGAGAATATTTTGACATTGATATACAATTACCTCTTGTAATGTTCCTTCCTGCTGGTTGGATGGAAATTTGTTCTCTGCAGCTAAGAGCAACATGCTCTTAAAAAACCTCACACAGACACAAATGACTGGTACATGGCGATTCCAGGAAATGATTCCATTCTGTTTAAATAAAAAATCTATTCCAGTGTTTCTCACTTGTGCTGCTGCAGGCTTTTGCCATTATTCCTTCTTTAGTACACCTGATTAAACTCTTCAGCTAATTAACAAGCCTTTCTCAGTTTACACTGGAGCACAGTTCTGGCAAAAATAAAAAGCAAAAAAAGTACACATTTTCCCCAGATATCGTCTGTCCTGATGTTTTAGTAGCTGAAGTTCACATCTGTCGATTTGTACAGGTTAATGCTGCTAAAAAAGTAAAGCAAGCTTATAGCTAGTTAACCTTCGCCTCAAGCCCTCTTGAGAAGGTCAGTAATATCAAACAGACTCGAGCATGACACACTGATACATTTGCAAGGTTAAAAACAGCAACAGAAGCCAAAACAGTTTCTTCCTTGGCATTTAGTTTGAAAATCACTTCATGCACATCACATGTAAGGAGGAAGCATGATTTAATGATGGAATTGTTCAGGTGGAATATTGTTCTGCTGTTTTGCTATTTAACTATTTATCTGTTCACTTACAAAAGATTCTTTTTTTTTTTTAGGTGAATATGTGGTGATTTATATGCACAAGCTTAAACTAATATTTGTTAGCAATGTAAGCCTTGATGCACCAGTACAAAACCAAAGATGCAAATTGTTTCTTGGATGTTCAAGTACATTTGGGATTTGGAGGGGAAATTGTCTCCCTCCTTTGGTTCTCCATGGACCAAACTGCTCATTTAGACTGTGCAGGCTTCCAGGAGCAGGGCTATAAAACAGCCACCTAATATAAAGCCAGAGGTCACAGTGTTCTAGCTGGAACTGTGTATCATTATTCAAAGGTATTACAAATTCCTTGTAAAATATTGCCAAATGTAATGATGTGGCCTCACTGATTTGTTTCCACTTTCAGTCTTGTGTTTTTTGCCCAAACTAAAACTGTCCTGCTCTGCTGCACTGCAGTCACAGAGTCACAAAAACTCTTTGGGTGGAGCTGGGTCTGTGCCTAACCCTAACCCCATAACCCCTAACCCTAACTCACACAATGCTGTATAATACAAAACAACACATTAAAGACACTTATTAAGCCCAAACTACACTGAGTTGTATCCACCCCTTGCACTTTTGGCTGAGCTCCACTCTGTTAGAAGGAGCTGGATCAACTCCAACTCTGCACCTCGTAGTGAGGCAAATTTCTCTCTTGCTCCTCTATTGCCTACATGTCACTCAGACCTGAGCATCAGGAAAGCTACATTTAAATAATAAAACTTGTACTTTAGCAGAATGCTAGCTGGTAAGATTTGACAGAAAATTTGAAGATGGCTAGAGGGTTTCTTTGGTTCAGTTTAATATGTAGTTCAAAAGAAGCTCAATAATAACTTCATATTATAGAAGGTAAGGCAATGAACATATTTCTGAAGAAAACCACAAACCTTGCTGGCAGCACAGCAGCGCTGATCTGCATGACATTTTAGCTCAAAAAGACTTAAAATAAGGTCTGAGTTAATATCATCCATGATCATTTTTTTCTGTGACCATCTAACTAGTAATCGGTGTGTGAAATTTGCACTTCACAGTGATTAGTCATGATTACTAAACCTTCTGTCAGCCTCTGGGCAGGAAACCTGTCTCAGCATTCCGATAAGTGAAAACAGGAAGAGACACTGGTGCAAGCACTGGACCTGAAGAAGTGGGCTTGGTGTCGAGGACTGTGTTGAACCAGCTGATCCTTTGTCAGGTTTAAACTAACACCACAGCGTCTGAGTTTAGCCTGTAACAAAGAGAGTTTGCACGCTTTGGGCGAAGGGAAAAAGTGAGGAATCTGGGCCTGTAATCCCAGGCTGGGTGTGAAGCCTGTCACCTATTGGTCCATGGGCACCAAGATCAGAGAAAGAACAGCTCTGAGGGGAGCTCTGGGACACGGAGACGAGCAGTCTCACACATCCTCATACAATGGCTCTAAGGGAAAAAAGGATCTGTTTTCAACCTAAAAGCATGCGTGTCAGAGTGTGAGAGATGGACAAGGGGATTGTGGGGGAGTGTGTGCATGTATGTATAAAGGCATCAGTGGAAATACTTCACAAATATGTCAACTATATAGTTCCTCTGGATTCTCACAAAAGCAGATTGTGTTAGAACATATCAGAAATGAGGGAGTTCCTGGCCTATTCAAGTTAACCTCCTTGCTGCGCTAATCACATGCCACGTCCAATTATGTGACCTGGGATTAAATGGCCTGGTCTCAGCCTATTCTCCCTCCTCCCTGCATGTTTCTTATAGGCACTGTGCATAAATGGATTCTGGATAAATCCATCCCATCCCCCAGCTCATTCATCACCGAGTTTTGGGTTGCTTTCTGATCATTATGGAAAATCAGTAATATACTGTAGTGTTATACTGAGTCTTGGTGTGACTCGGGTTGTGTTAGCTGCAGTGATAATGTTCTGCAAGATGCAGGAATTGCAATGCGTGACCTTGTTAGAGAGCTGGTTCATGGTTTATCCCTCATTAGATAAGCGCTTTCTGCGGGTGGCAGCATGAGGCTAGAGAGACACTGAGGGAAAACGTCCCTGTTTGGACAAGGTGTCTGCACCGTCCTTTGTGTGAACAATTTCGTCTCTATGACACAAAAAAATGAGGGTGGGTTGACCGCTGGAAAACGTGCATGATTGCACAATTTCAAACAACGTTCACCCAAATGCAGGGAACACACTTACAGAAGAGCGAACTGCAACAACAGCATCCACAGTCTGTGGTGAGAGTGACCCAGGGCTTTCACTGACATGAACTCTGTAACACTGCAGACAAAACATTACAAAAAATGACTGACTCATTAGCTGTCCCAAGACAGTGTAACGCTTACAAGACTTTAAGAGTATTCAGGTTACAGGGAAATATATTCTTTTGACATTAAACACCTTCCATTATAGTATAAAATTGTTCAGTTTTATTTCATTTGAAGTATGTTCTGTTAAATGGGTTTTCTTTTGCTATAGAACAATGGGAAGCATTGTAGCCTTACAGCTCCAGGGTCTGCAGGTTCATTCCTGAGATCGGGTTGCTGATTGTCTGGAGTTTCGCATGTATCCATGTGGATCTCCTTCAGGCTCTCTAACCCCAACCCTCACAACCCCCGAAAGACATGCTGTTAGATGCTAAAATGAGTGAAATCAATATACAACAACAAACAACAAACTCTTCTCTCTTTTGCAGTCAGGGAAGCACCTTCAAACGCTGAAGGTCAGCACAGACACTTCACTAGGATAAGACATATGGCTAGAGCTTGTCTGGACTTTTCTGGACAACACCAAACACCACAGCCAGATTTAATCACAGTACAATCGCTTGCCACCAATCCATATATTTATATTTTCTATAATATTTTTCCATTTTCTTGTACAGGCAATTCTATTTCTTTTTCTATCTTCTTCTAACATGGACAGTCAAAAAGCATAGATAGATGAGTCCACTGGCACCTCCATCAGCAGACAGTCAAACCTCAGGTCAATGATCAACTCAGAAATTCATTACATCTAGGACACTATTGAAGATCAGGATTTTCCCTTAAAAAAATGAACGTGTCATTCAAGACCTACTCTGTTGTTCCACTAGGTGGCACATTCTTCTTTAAAAAAAAAAAAGTTGGAAGTGTTATGTTTGTCTTTATGAACTTGAGTGCCAAAAGAAACATGCTTACATGACTTGAGATTTCTGCTCATTTTTAGGGTCTGAACTGCATCTCTAATAATCCAGTTCAACATTCTTGGGAATGTCTTTGGACGTTCAGATTAGTGCATTAGACATTTAATCATGTTTCAGATCATTTAAGAAAGCCAAGCTTATTTTCTGGTCATTGGAAAAACGCACTGATCTCCACCCAGCTGGACATGAACAAAAAAATAACCACCAACACCTCGTACTTTGTATTTGGAGCAGCTGCAACTTTATTTTTTTTCAGTTACATACAGCCAGAGGAACATTACGGAGTACACAAACTGTATGGGAAGAAAAAGGAAAGAGCAGAACAGAACAGAACAGATAGACATCTCACATAGAGTAATAGATCAGAGGCCTACACAACAGTGTTGAAGCTGTGTCTGAGCAGACCTAAATGTGCAACATGAAAAAACTCTAAAATACGAGTCTAATCTGATCATCTTGTCTAGTTTCTTCAAATGTGTACGTGTGTAAATGTGACCCAATTGCGTAGGACACTCTCATTCTCCTCATTCTTTCAAACTAACAAATACACTAATTATAAAGAGAATATGAAGGCCACCATTCTTATTAAAAATGCATTAAAATTGTCTCTACACTGAGCATACTCTCTACTTAAATATAGGCACATATACTAAGCAGATACATCATCAATTATTCCAAACAGAGAACTGTTAATCATTTGTAGTTGTTGGGAAGAGCTTAACGTTCGTACATTCCTGAGTACAGACCTACAGCGGTAACCATCAGCTGATTTCAGATGATTAAGACCTTGTAATAGTTAGAAAGGGTAGGTGTTCAAAGCTATAAGCCTCGTGGGGCCTAATTGATCTGCAACACTGGCAAAAAGTGCGATAATTTTTTTTTTCAAGTTCATTATTTCTTTTATTTAAAGCACAAAATAATACCTTAACAGTTGTGAACAAACAAAACAAAACAAATCAAAAACGGACCCCAATACTACAGAAGCGTGTTGGGCTCCACCCAAGAGCTCGAGCCCAAACCCAGGCCTGCTCAATAAACAAGGGAACAAGTGAAGGTCAGAAACCAAGCCACTAGCGTGATGTACTGAAGCAGGCACTCTACGGCTTTGGTCTTCGTTAGAACTTTACACAGGTTTGAGCCTGATGATTATGCTTTATTGATACTGTGGAACAGTAAACCGTCTCTGAATCATGGGTTTATGCCGCCTCACTCTTGTTCCTGGCTTCAACAGCAGCCATTTTCTTTGGACAGGATTACAGAGTGATCATAACAGCCTGTTCTTATTGCCTTTCAGCCAATTGTTGATTACAACAGTGACATTGTTAACATAAAACACAATACAAAATAAAATGCCTACAGCATATATGAGAACATGAATGACAAGACACTTGGCAAGCAGTGTTTATTATTACAGTCAGCTCTGTGACACTGAGGAAGAGAGACGTGGCCCAAAAAGCAGCCAGCGACTGGGAATGATTTTGTTCTGTTGACAAGTTTTGGATTGTTTTGTTTTTCCATTATATCTGAGACATGAACACTGTAAGCTGGTAGATTGCATGCAGCAGTGTGAATTGTGCACTGAAGGTAGGACTGGTACCTTTCTAAACACAACGTGTCTGAGATTCCGGTGCACTTTTAAGTTCATGTGATCCACATGAAGCATCCTGGAAATAAAACACAGCTTTTTGGACTTAATTATTGTAATAAATTGTGATTTGACAGTGAACATCCTATACGGTTCAATCATTTTTAAACTGTAAATTAAATCCATTTTAAAAGTTCTGTGATATGAAATATCTATTTGATGCAATTTTAGACTCGAGATTTTCTCTCTCAGTGTCACATCGCTCTCGATTCAACAGCCTCAGCCTTATCAGTCAGTGAGTGAGAGAAGAGAGAACACACGCACACGCACACACACTTAATTCATCATGCCCTCAGCATTGCATCTCTTCTTCTTTTCTCTTGCTCTGTCTCACACTCTTTGTTCCCTGATGTGTTTGAAGTTCAGCGTTTGGACCCGAATTCATTAGAAATGCGCTCTACGGCCACACGAACAAAAGCATGCCGTTTGCTGGGCTCTTGTGCTGCTGTCGCCTGCCAGTCTTCAACACCGAATCAGAGAGCTTCACACATGAAGCGCAGAACGCACTCGCTCTTTCTTTTCTTCTCTGCACTGAGGAAAGGGAGGGAGGAGGGGTGGGGTGTGTACAAGGCCAGCGGAGTTCAGCCTGTCTGATATTAGTCTCTCCTGCTGTCCGCCTCATGGTCCAAACACACAGGGGGCACAGGCCAAAAAAACACTCACTAAGACAGAGGCCTTCATCAACCCAGCTTCTACATACCAGGTCTCTTGGTCTTGTCGGATCATCCACACTATTCAAATATCATTTGTATTCAGTGATGAAGTGTACTAACTCTATGGGGGAAAAAATCCAGTTCTCTAAAAGAGATACACTGCAAGCTATTAGAAAACGGTACATTTTCTCAGTCTCTAACGCATCACACTCAGAGTGAATAATGAAGAGCAATAAACGTGAACAGATGCTCTCTTTGCGTGTGTCCTATAAGAGATACAAAATATTCATCCACACGTCTCCACTCACTCATATCTATCAAAGGTATAGGAACAATAAAAATATATCTATGCTTATCACAAACCCTCACAAAACATGTCCTCCTGGTCCTTAAGTAGTACAAGTACTGACCTTAAAAGCTGCATAGCAAATGTCATTATCTTATCAAATATAAGCAGTGTTACCAAAATAGAGCCCTACATTTTCTTTTCTTTTGTTGCTTGACTTTGCTTTAGCTTGATTTGTAACGTGTGCTGTGCTTAGTTTATTTTATTTTTTTTCGGGGGGGGGGGGGTTGGGGGGGGTGCTGGGAGGGATTGCCAGGAAACTTGATTGGTTGATTGATTGCATATCAAGCTCTCTGTGTCTCCTACATGTGGTGCGAGGCAGGATGAGGAGGAGAAAGAGGAAGAAGAGGAGGAAGGCTACTGGGACATGGTACTGGTGCCGCGGGACACTTTCTGTTCGGCCTCAGAGGGGACACTCATCAGGCCGTGTGGTTTGAGAATGCTGACCAGGCAGAAAGCAGAGCCGCTGTTGGGGATGAAGTTGACCTTGTTTCTGTCTGGGCACAGGAACTGCGGGATCTCACGTGGAGGTTTGGCCCTGAGTGGCAGAGAGAACAGAGGGAAGACGAAGAGAATCAGTCAAAAACACTGAGTCAGCGCTGAGGACACCATATCAAAGTCATACACAGTCATCACTTCAAGGACCAACAGATGCGAATGGGACCAAAAACAAATGTGGGAAACAGAGAGAAAGATGATAAAGAGGGAATCAGGAGGAGTACTCACTGTGTTTCCTCAGTGAAAACCTTGACACGCTCGCAGCCCTCAGGAGGCTCACGTTTGAACATGTAGCTGTTGTTGGGCTTTGGGGAAGATGCGTACTTGGGCAGAGGAGATCCAGGAGTCAGATCTGTTAGCAGAATACACATTACTGTTAGTTTACCACATGGATGACCACTTAGCCCTTAACATTTAAACTCCTAGCCAGTGAGATAGGAGACAATAAAAAAAAAAAGACCTGAACAAGAAACAAACAGTACTTGATACAGTAAAAGTATGACACCATCAAACAAAAGCCCTTCATTGGTTGTCTTGAGCGAAGTGTAATATTAATACAGATTTTGAAGCTAGCTGCAGTCTCTTGTACCGAGTCTTTTTTCCTGTTAGTGCAAGCAGCATGCCATTATATACATGTATAAAAAAAAAAAAAAAACACACACTCACAAAACATTCTGACAGACAAATTGTGTTGAAAACAAAAGTCGGTCAAACATTTCTTGTTTTTGGTATAACTTTGGTATAAAGCAATCTGTGGAAATCACTTGACGTGTATTTTTAATGGCAAGGCAATTGGGTTAGATTTTCTGTGAAGTTTATGTTTGACCAGGAAATGAAATTTACCATGTCCAGCTCCACCCTAAAAGTTTCAAAACTACCTATTCTAAAGCAGGAACTAAATAGTTCCTGTCATTAAAGAACTAAAATCAAGCCTGATTTCCTGTGGAAATCCTGAAATGGTTGTTGAATCAGAAACCTGCCTATCGACACTAGTAAACTCTAGTCTAACAAAAGGGAGAATATGATATTTGTGTGTACCTTTATCACGGCAGTCACTGAGTGTTTCTTCATTGGGAGAGGGGCTGTCACTGAAGGGTTCATTGGGCACACTCAGGAAGGTAGGCGAAACAGACTGGGATCGGCTGCTGCCGTTGCTATGGCTGCTGCCGACAGTGATGCTTGAGGGCGTTTGTGTGTCAATGCTGCGGGAGCTGGCGCTGCGCTGGCACAATGGAGGAGGCGCACGGTGCCCATCAGGGGCATCCTGAGGCTGTAAAGTGGGGAACGATATACACAATCACATTTCTAGTCTCACTTAAGCAGTTGTGCTACAATTAAAAGGTGCAATTTGTTTCAATCTTTTTAATGTTTAAAAGGGTAAGGCCTCTAATAGTCAAATAATATCATAAATGTCCAAAAGCAAATTTAAAATATTGCTCTGCAATGGGCCAAGTTGGCTTTATTAATTTTAGGTGCCTTGTTAAATATTTCTGGACCAGAAATGAGTTCCTTCCCTAGCCAAAATGAAGCTGCTTAGGCAACTCAAGAGCCATTTATTTTCAGATTCATGGGTGGGGTGTGCTTGACTGAAGGGGGAAGTCGACAATATCTTCATTGGAATCGGCCTCTCAGACTACAGAAGATGAAGTATTTACTTTTAAAATCACATGATGTAATGTAGGGGGGCACGGTGGCACGGTGGCTTAGTGGTTAGCATGTTTGCCTCACACCTCCAGGGTTGGGGGTTCGATTCCCACCTCCGCCATGTGTGTGTGGAGTTTGCATGTTCTCCCCGTGCCTCGGGGGTTTCCCCCGGGTACTCCGGTTTCCTCCCCCAGTCCAAAGACATGCATTTTAGGTTGATTGGCATCTCTAAATTGTCCGTAGTGTGCGATTGCGTGAGTGAATGAGAGTGTGTGTGTGTGTGCCCTGCGATGGGTTGGCACTCCGTCCAGGGTGTATCCTGCCTTGATGCCCAATGACGCCCGAGGCACAGGCTCCCCGTGACCCGAGAATAGTTCGGATAAGCGGTAGACAATGAATGATGTAATGTACACGTTTAGCTGTAAGTGAATGATCAGTATCTGTACCCTCAGACTGAGTCAAACCCATTTCATGCTCGAAGCCAGAGAGCTCCTAGTGTTATGCAACCCCATGTTTCTGTGACACAACTGACTGCTACTCACAATAAACTGTTCGTCTTTGTCTCCTGAGTCTCGGATAATGATGTGCTCGATCTCCTGGTTGAGGCCCTCGACACTGTTGCGGAAGCGTGAGACAGAAGATTTGGAGATGGGGATGGGGATCAGGACACTCTTTGGGATGGGAGCCTGAAAAACACGAATACAGAGCAGTGAAGAGAAAGTAGAAAAACGCGTTTGTGTGAAAGTGTGTTTATATGTCTATGTTCTGAGAATGCATGCTCTGAAGTGTGGGCGAATGCATTGTGTGTGTGTGTCTCAGAAAACGGTGTGTGTGTCTCAGAAAACGATGTCCTCTCTGAGGGAGATAAGGAAAATGGTGAGGAAATTATGAATGACATGACTGTGAGAACATGTCAACGAAAGGGAGCAGACACACACACACACAATTGACCTCTTACACTCCACAAACAAATGTTCTCACTGTATAATAAGCATATGCTAGCAGTGGTGTGTGTGTATGTGACAGCACACTAAATCTGCACAGACACACAGAATGCAGGCTATCATTGCAGCACGGTGTGGTGTTTTCTCTGCAGATCCCACAGTTATGTAACACTGTCTCCCTGGCAGACTTTAGATATTCGTCTCTGATTTGCTGAGCCACAGAGCTCCTGGCTATATTCAGACATATAGAGGCAAACCAGACAAATCTGAACGTCCCTCAAAAACATGTACATGCTGGACTTTAGTGACTGTGCCTGAACCAGATGGCAAAATAGAAAAGCGTCACCTTTTCCGAGAGCCGACTTCCGGTCATCTTAAGTGCAGGACTCTCTCCTCTTCCTCCAGTTTCTGTGCTTCCACCCCCTCTGCTCTGTGCAGTCCTCAGCTCATGCTCTGTGATTGCCTCGCTCTCTCAGCTCCCTCCCTCCATTGAGTTGCTCTCCTCTCTCCATTTCTACCATTCCCACATTCCACACCCTCTCTCCATTTCATCCTCCCCCTTCAGCTCTGCCTGTCCCAGAAATCATCCACCTCTCTCTCTTTTCCTCTGTCTCTCTCTCTCTCTGGCCCCCTCCCCCTTTACTGAGGGGTGTAGGGAACAATGTGGGTGCATTAGGAGGATGTGGAAGAGTTGTGTGGCCCCGTCGTGACAGTCTCTTTAAGCATGGAGGATCAGCCTGCACCCTGAACCCTCATTAACATCTCTATACGTCCAGGCCTTTAAACTCCCCACACCACACCCAGTGCAGCTCAACTTTACCCCTCTGGGACCTCTGGGTGAACAGTGTGTGTGTATTTGAATAAATAAGACATCATGTATTTCAATTTAAAGACTCATGGAATACATTCTTTTCTATTTCCTGTTCTTTTAAATGCAACATGGGACCTGTGCAAAACCAACAAGCAGGCTGTGCCAAATCCTGACCTCTGAGGTCACCCGAAAACAATAAGCTGGTTAAGTGATGCTGTCCAGCTCCTGGCAACTTCCTAGCAACAGCTCACTAGGAGACAAATATTTGTTTACGTGTTAAATTTCCAGTGGCGAGCCGTCCTGGGACATGGGCACTGCTGCTGGTCTGAAGTGTCAGGGCCTTTTTAGTAGCATGCAAGATGAGACAAAGTGCTTTTGGCCCTGTGGGTCATTCCCACACTATAAGCTATTGATCTGATCAGGACGGTCTGTGGCTGAAGGTCAGCAGGGCCAGCGCTTTGTGATTACTATAGCAAAGGGCACTGGATACCAGGCACTACACTGTAGACGACACACTGCAGATCCTGAGGTCTGTGGTGTGTGTGTGTGAGTGAACCGCATGAGGGAGTTGTGCTGTGCTGTTTGTGTATTGTGAGAGGTCAGAGGCTGAGAGGCATGAAAACACTGGGGTTAATGCTCCTTTCTGCTCATAAATAGCCGTTCTGCCTCTGCGGCTTCTGGAGTCTCTGAGAGTGATACAAATGAGTAGAAAGACATTAGAAGGCTACAGATTTTAGAGGAACGCTCGCTAGTTATTCCAACTTCTTTCCAACACATCAACAGGGTATGTGCAATAACCACAAGCAAGAATGTTAATAATATTTAAACAACTAGGAGACAGTGTCAGAGAGACAGCTCTATATTTTCCTTCTGGTTACATATTGATAATTAGTTCCTGATTTATAGGAACTAACCCTAGGCTTTCAATACACAAGTATTTCTTAAAGCATAATGTTAAAGTGTGTGTTTGCTCCAGCAGTTTTAAATGTTAACTTTAATGCTCATCTCCAGCATCTGCAGTGTATGCATGATTACAACACACCTGAATCGAACACATTTCCTAACTGAGACAAGAAGGAAAACCTGTTTACTCGAAGCTCACTCAAATGCTCCTTCCTAGCATTCTTCAGTCCAAAGCATTTGTAAATTCAGCTTGAAGTTTGTATCTTTCATTCTTCCTGAGATGGTACTCCATTTTCAGGAGGAGGAATATGTTGTCACTGACATTAATGTGTGGGTGTGATGGCCCATGGACACCACAGACCCTTTGGGAGAGGCAATAAACAACCAGAATTACTTTTACAGTACTGCTCTAGTGTTTAAAAGTTGGGAAAAACTCCACAACAATGCCTCTCTCACATGTCTGTCTCATTCTAGCACTTCATTGATGGAGTGTAACTATTGCTATTCACATTGCTCATTTTAAAAGATTATTGATGAAGACCACAAGTTCAGTAATTGGCATAAATCTTTTTGGAGATTACAAGTTTGGAGCAAAGTGTAGCTGCCCTACATGCTAAAGTGGACTTATTCATGTCATTGTGATGCCTTTACGGGCAGTAGGCAAGTGGTCTTTCTTTCCAGGGTTTGTTCTGGTTACTATACCCTGTCTTTAAATGCGGCGGTCAGATTGAAGAATCCCTTTGAACCGTCCCCTGGCTCTGATAGCTGCCACAGGCACATTCACACGCAGCCTCATTTCACTGCCGTGGCATTTATAAAAAGCAGGAGATTCACGAGGCCACGGCTGTTTACCAGAGCTGAACTATGAACAACCTTAAGAATACAAAAGCACTGCCACACGCGCGCACACACACACACACACACTTCCTCTCTCTTCCTCCAGAGACTTGCTACACATTCATAAGCCCGACTACAAAACCACCCATGCATTCCCAGCAACAGTTTAGCATAGTTTAGACTAAATTCAGGTCTGTTCCCTCTGTTGTGGCCTGCTATCTGAATAAAATGCTGAAACAAATCACCAGCCAAACAACCCACTCTTCCTCATGAATGTAGCAATCCAAGAAAAACACATGTGAAACCACAAGCTAACCACAGAAGGGGGGCACCGATGGAATGGAATTCATTCCTCGCTCTGCAATCGGATCAAACTTGAGCAGAATGGTGCAGCGCTCTTCATCGTTTCCTTCCAATGTGCCAAGAGCAGCACAGCCATGGCCTGGGAGTTTATTCGTTTCAAACACTAGTGGGTGCTGTGGAGATCGAGTGCACACAGGAAATCATTTGCTTTGCTCCAGCTATGCTCAGACATTTTCTTATGTGGCAGGAAAGATCAGGCTGCACAGAAAAAAACATTGATTTCTGACACAACAGCTGAGTAACATAAGACTCAGTGGACAGTAAAAGGGGAAAAAAAAAAGCAACAGAGGTTTTGTATGTATGTATGTGTGTGTGTGTGTGTGTGTGTTAAAAGCCCTCAAGTCTACCCTGCACCCATGTTGATTTGGGCTTTAAACAATCAAAGCATGTCTGTAGACTTTTAACACCTCTTGAAATGATTAGCGCACACACACACACACCCCTTACATAGTACTTTAGCAGAGTGTTGAGCCCAGACACAATGATAGAGCTGTTTGTTGTTAACCCACAGAGTTCAAACATACACACCTCCAACAGAACAGGGCTTCTGCACTGCTGTCACCTCTTACAATTAACCCTGCCCCAAGTCCTGGCAAAACAGGCACTGATGTGTGCGCACACTCACACTTGCTCACATTGCACCCCCTACACCTCCAAGGGGTCACACTGTGTGTCTTTTCAGGCCGGGCCTCCACTTCAGTTTATGCAGCAACTCTTCATTTGAGAGGGGTTGGGGGAGTAGGTGCCCCACTGATCAGGGCAGGTGTGGCAGTTTGGGTCAGAAAGGAATAACCACATGGAGATTTAAACAGGCCTGACTACTTATGTATTATTGAAACCCTCCACATTAACCTCCTTTATCCTGTGTATACACTAGGGCTGATCAACTGTATAAGATCATGCAGTGTGAAAGGGCATTTTGACTTGAATTAAAGTAAGCTAAAAAGTTGTTTATTTAATAAAAAAGAAACAGTATTTAGGTCACCTATTTAAACTTATTAAATCAGAGCAATAATATTTCAAGAAACCTTAAGTTCAAGTGGCTCGGACAAAACTCAGAACGCACACCAGTTTATAGCTCAGCTATGACACTGAATGAGAGCCCCCGTGTCCCTCTGGTCCAAATAAACCCGGTCTGGTAGAATTAGCATGGTTATATAGCCAGTTTTTTCCTCACCTGCTTTCCATTAGGCCTAATGTGAAGCAGAGCAGCTTTAGAGAAGGAACCCCCAAGCAAATAAACCTCATTGAGACAAAGTCTGCATGAAGAAAGTTATACTGCTCCAGTTATAACGCTATATCGATCTGGCAGCAATGGCAAATAAAAATACTCAGTGCAGAGAATAATTAAGGCATTTAATTAGTGCGTTTTGTGACTAAATTACCTCATGTCAGACATGCTTTTTTGGAACTGAAGCCCAGATCTTTCCATGTGTTTTCTCACCCAGGCAGCATTGTAAAAACTTCCTTGAGAGTCTGAACCAAAATCAACTAGCTAAGCGCTCTCTTAAAACAACCCAGCATTCCTGTTCTCCCTGCACTACACCGTGCGCAGGGCCTAATGACACACTCATGTTCCTGGTAGAACCAATTCAACCCATGAGCATTCTGTGCTCTGTATTTGTGTTTCTTGGAGATCAGAAGGATCTGCTCTGTACAGTAGGGCCAAGCTCAATACGGTGGAGCGACAGATGGTGCTTTAGTTTGCCACAGGCACTCAGACAAAAAGGTAGCCACACAACAAGCTCGTCTCCCTCACCCGACACCCACAGAGAGGGACAGCCGGACAGAGAGCGGCCTTTAATTGACCGGCTGGCAGCTATAGTACTGTACAGAGCAGGCGTGCAGGACGTTTGCCACACGCAGGCCTAATTCATGAGCAAACACAAAACACACACACAGAGACAAAAAAAAGAGAGCAAGACCGATCCAAATGTGATCGCCGTAATTTATTCACTAATTCCCTGCTCATGAAGAGAAGCCTTTCACACTCGAGAGCCTTCATGCTTGCACCTGGCCTTGCTGATTAAGCCCCAACACACACACACACACACACTCGCAGATCAAACCCCACACACTGCTGTCCTGCACTCTCACCAACACTTTCTAGTCTCTTTATGTGTGAGCGTGTGTGTGAGCGTGTGTGTGTGTGCACACGCGTGGTGTCTATTACAGCAAGTGATGGAGTAATTAACATGACTATTATGCATTCTGGCAGTTCATTAAGGATACAGCTTTTCTAAACAATCCAGTCTGGACTGTCTGGGTGCGAGTGCGGGTGTGTAGGGAAAAGGGGGTGTTTAACCCAAGCTAAGGTTTAGTTTATCATAGCGTGGCCATAACCCGTAATGAGTCATCCATGTCGACCTTCTGAAACCTATTTGTGCTTATGCGGCACTTTCATAACACTGAAGTGATTTATGATACTTCATCTAAACCAAAAGAGATTCACAGCTGCTTCACTTCAGTGCTGTGTGAGAACAAGACAGAGAGAAATGCAGAAAGAGAACAAGCAAGACAGACATAGACAGACAAAACCGAAGAAGAAAAAATAGGAAGGGTGAAATGAAGAACGGGAAGGACAGTGTTGAGAAAATGAGACAGAAATACAATGGAGTTTGCTGGGTCACTGTAGCAACTGCCAACACAACAACAGAAACGTCCCTCCTCTAGCAGCTTATAACTCCTGCAGGATCAGACAAGGTGATGAGAGAGAGAGAGAGAGAGAGCACGAGAGAGAGCAAGACAGAAGGAGAGAGAGAGCGAGCTCACCTGTGATTGGTTAATGGCGGCATGGTTGCCGTTGAAGGGGGATTTGCGTTCCTTATCACGATGGTGCCGACTGATGTGCTTACTGCGCTGAAGCTGCTGCCTCAACTTAGCAATCTAAGAGAGAGAGAGAAACATTGTTAGCATACTTGACACTAACCTCTATTTCAAAATAGCTTCAGCCTTCAGCAGTGTCTCACTGTCCTGCCACTCAGGCAGCCATGCATGGAGGTAAAACTCACACAAAAAGTAAAACCACAAAAACACAGTGTATGCCTGTACATCGAGATCTGTGTTCTTCCACATGAGCCATCTGAAATAAAGAAAGCACAGAGAAAGGCATGAGACCCCATGCAGCCAGCATGGGCTTCCTGCATTCTTCTGTGATTACCTTCAGCACCTTCACTACACTACACCTCACACACATACACACGGGAACATACAATTATATAATCCCAGCCTCTCGGGCCCATGCAACACACAAAACAAAAATACATGCACTCTCTTGCTCACTATCCTTGCTACACAACCTCTCACATGCACACTGAGGCGCGAGGGGATGGTGTACGACTGGAAGAGATCAGATATCCGGCTGAAATGAAGTGCCTGGCTCATTTAATCAATAAATGAGTAATGGCAGAGAGTGGAGAAGCTAATGACACGTTCGTGCAATCTCTTTCAGCCTCAGCACAATAGCCTGCAGAATCGCTAACTCCCAAAGACACATTCTCAGGCCAGCAGGCCTCAATAGGTCTGTGTGGGGTTCTTTGGATATGTATATATATATATATATTGTGTGTGTGTGTGTGTGTGTGTGTGTGTGTGTGTGCATGCGCTGCAGTACAGAACAGGCCAGCACTGGGTCAGCAGGAGAACTGCTGGCTGGGTCACTGAGATAAGCTATATAGTTTGAGTAGTGTGTGTGCACATGTGCATGTGTGTGTGAACACTTCTGACCCAGTGATTGGGAGGAGAATGATTAACTCAATTGAAGCTAGATGTGAATGTGAAGCAGTGCACTCCGGGTGTAGCAGTCAGGGAAACGTAATGGCGCGCAAGGTCGTACGTCGGGCAGATATTCCACCACTTGCACAGGATGTGGAATTAATCAGCACCGTGACAAGAGGGGGAGGGAGGAACTCTCGTTGGAGAGACAGAGGAAGAGAAAAAAAAAGAAGAGAGATAAACCAGCAGAGGGCAGGAATGAAAAGCTGAATAGATAGAGCAGTTTATAAAGCTGCTATAGAGGCATGGTTCACAATGTGGGGTCTACAGGCCCCCTGGAGTCTCTGACGTGTAACCGGAGGGTCCATGCTTTCACTTAAATCTTTTTTCAATGATGTGACAGAAATGTAGGTTACTATGATCTCCTGCCAAACTGTTAGTTATTTTTGAGTTTTCCAGATTGTTCACTTAAACTGAATGGGTTTAAAATGATAGCAGTCACACTCTGTGTTTCTTAAAGGAAGCAGTAACCACACATAAAAAAAGTGGGTGAGAAACCAACTGCAGCTGTTGACCATATTACAAAATGGTTCACATCCACATTTTAACATTAGTACATTTGTGGGTAGAAATTTCAAGAATCAATCACTAATATCTCTTAACAATAAATATAATTAAGTGCCTAAAGTAAATAATTCCAGACCTGGGAATTAAAGGATCTATCATTTTCCATGTAAACGTTGATGCAACATCTTCCAAAAATGCTGGATAAAAAACCCCATAAATCCAATCATTAGTTCACTTTTATACTATTTAGATAAAAATGGTTACATATTGACTATTATATTTAGAATGAATACTTCTTAATACTGGAATTACAGTTATTTTATTCTTGCATACATGTTTATTTAAACAAAGATTTTGTGCAGATCATGTTGATTGCCTTGCATTTTTCCTGTAGTGTGGTATTGTACATACTGAGCATGTATTTGATCAGTTTTTTAAGTGAGGTAAAATGCCTTAGTTTACAAACCGCAGTAGCGGTAGTCGAAATGCTATCATGCCATCTCAAGCAAGTTGCAAGCAATCTGTTTGACTTTGGAAAAATCAATACTTCATGGTTTTAAGCACAGATAGAACCTTAGAATTCCATCATATATGATTGTTAGATTATTTTCATAAAACAAATCTTTATCATAATGGAGTCCATGGAAATTTCCCTAGCTGTTAAAATTGGGAAGCCCTGCTAGAGAGGGTGTGACTGGGGCAGAGCAGGGTGTCAACACATGCATATGGGAAGAGTGGCATTATAATAATCTGAAGTGACACAGTGCTGGTTGTGCCTTGGTGAACCCATCTCTATTCTAATCCTGACATGGTCTCCTCCCAGCATGCCGCCATGCGTCTGCACCCCACAGAATGCTGGGAGATCGAGACAGAAACTGGCCTCGTCCTGAATACAAGAGAATGGGGGAGGAGGAAGGCGTCCTGACCTCTTTAAGCTGGTCAGTGCTGCCCCAGGACGCCGAGCGTTGGTGAGAGCTCCTCCTCTTGTCTTCGCTTTCATCTGCCCAGGCACTGGGGGTCTGAGAGAGAGAGAGAAAGAGAGAGATAGAAATCAGTACATATGGAACTCAAATTTATAACATGGCAAACATTATACATTATAGTCTCTGAATTTGACAACATCTGTAGAGTATCGGTGGTGTGTATACATCCTCGCAGTTATACATCAACTGCTCGGGTAACACGCGGTCATACAACAGCACGCAACAGCCTATGCTCACTGAACAAGAGCACTCTCTTCCTGTAGGTTCACACACACTTACACTTTCATGTTCCTCAATTACATGTTTGAGGTGTTTGGTATTAAAGCTCTTGGTCACACTACTTGCCACAACACCCTGCAGCAGCTTTATGAACATTTCAGTGGGTTTGTCCTCTCCCCTCCTTCATGCATGACCCTCACCAAACCATATTCTTGACAGGAATCTCCCAGGGACACTCAACACACACACACACACACACGTAGTTACAAAAGGAAAACTGAAGGCCTGAAGGGGGATGGGATAACACTTGTTGCTGTTTCATCCATATTTGTTTTCTTCCAAAATACAATGCTGCAATAATGCTGTCTACAGTACAGCACTGTGACTTTACTATCTGATCCTCTCTAGAGAAACAACATACAACGCGATCAAAAACATGGGCCCTGTGGGCTCTGACCATGCACACACACATTTATTTGAAGTGAGGTGTGGATAGATGCCTTGGTTAAAAACAAAAGACATTAAGTTAATCCATCCTGTACAGTCAATATGTAAAATCTCATTCTATTATAGTCTATTAAATCTATTATATATCAAATTTTATCCATATGTGACATAATTGCCTCATGTTGCCTTGGCTGTATTGTGAGATCTCCAAGTAAAACTCAGTAAACCTCTGCTGAGGAAATACAAAGGCTGAGGGTAAAGATCAGCACTCTTCTTCTCAGTGAGCTTATGTGTATGAAAGAGGAAATTAGGTTCATTTTCCCTAAAAGTTGCATAAGCAGCATTCATCTTCAGTAATCTCTTTATCCTGGACCCAGAGCACACAGGAACACTGGCCATGAGGCAAGAATAACACCCAAGTGGGCACCATACACACTAGTTTATACATTCAGACCTAAGGAGGAATTTACATTCAGCAAGGCACCAGCATGTTTTTGGAGAAGGAAGAAACCAAAGAACCCAGAGAAAAAAATGGAGACACAGGGAGAACATGTGAAACTCTGCACAGACAGAGAGAAAGCTGAGAGTCTGGGATACACCAGCTGCTGCACCACCATAATGCCTAAGCAGATAGAAGTACTGCTGTGGTAGGCTTTATGTGTTTCATCGGAAGAATATTAGCTTTCACCTTCCCAGGGTTCCTGAGGAATTTGGGAGAAAATGGGAGAAAATTGTAAAACCTGTACAGAAAGAAACAGGAATGTCTGCTGATTAGGAGTTACAGTGGTGTGAAAAAGTGTTGGCCCCCTTCCTGATTTCTTATTATTTTGCATGTTTGTCACACTTTAATGTTTCAGATAATCAAACACATTTAAATATTATTCAAAGATAACACAAGTAAACACATCATGCAGTTTTTAAATGAAGGTTTTTATTATTAAGGGAAAATAAAATCCCAAACTACATGGCCCTGTGTGAAAAGGTGTTTGCCCCCTAAGCCTAATAACTGGTTGGTCCACCCTTAGCAGCAACAACTGCAATCAAGCGTTTTCCATAACTTGCAATGAGTCTGTTACAGCGCTGTGGAGGAATTTTGGCCCACTCATCTTTGCAGAATTGTTGTAATTCAGCAACATTGGAGGGTTTTCGAGCATGAACCACCTTTTTAAGGTCATGCCACAGCATCTCAATCGAATTGAGGTCAGGACTTTGACCAGGCCACTCCAAAGTCTTCATTTTGTTTTCTTCAGCCATTCAGAGGTGGACTTGCTGGTGTGTTTTGGATCATTGTCCTGCTGCAGAACCCAAGTTCGCTTCAGCTTGAGGACACAAACAGATGGCCGGACATTCTCCTTCAGGATTTTTTGGTAGACAGCAGAATTCATGGTTCCATTTATCACAGCAAGTCTTCCAGGTCCTGAAGCAGCAAAACAGCCCCAGACCATCACACTACCACCACCATATTTTACTGTTGGTATGATGTTCTTTTTCTGAAATGCAGTGTTACTTTTACGCCAGACGTAATGGGACACAGACCTTCCAAAAAGTTCAATTTTTGTCTCATCAGTCCACAGAGTATTTTCCCAAAAGTCTTGGGGATCATCAAGATGTTTTCTGGCAAAACTGAGACGAGCCTTTATGTTCTTTTTGCTCAGCAGCGGTTTTCACCTTGGAACTCTGCCATGCAAACCATTTTTGCCCAGTCTCTTTCTTATGGTGGAGTCATGAACACTCACCTTAACTGAGGCAAGTGAGGCCTGCAGTTCTTTGGATGTTGTTGTGGGGTCTTTTGTGACCTCCTGGAGGAGTTGTCGCTGCGCTCTTGGGGTAATTTTGATCGGCTGGCCACTCCTGGGAAGGTTCTCCACTGTTCCATGTTTTCGCCATTTGTAGATAATGGCTCTCACTGTGGTTCCTGGCAGTCCCAAAGCTTTAGAAATGGCTTTATAACCTTTTCCAGTGTGATAGATCTCAATTACTTTCTTTCTCATTTGTTTTTGAATTTCTTTGGATCTCGGCACGATGTCTAGCTTTTGAGGATCTTTTGGTCTACTTCACTTTGTCAGGCAGGTCCTATTTAAGTGAGTTCTTGATTGTGAACAGGTGTGGCAGTAATCAGGCCTGGGTGTGGCTAGAGAAATTGAACTCAGGTGCGATAAACCACAGTTAAGTTATGTTTTAACAGGGGGGGGCAAACAATTTTTCACACAGGGCCATGTAGTTTTGGATTTTGTTTTCCCTTAATAATAAAAACCTTCATTTAAAAACTGCATGATGTGTTTACTTGTGTTATCTTTGACTAATATTTAAATGTGTTTGATTATCTGAAACATTAAAGTGTGACAAACATGCGAAAGAATAAGAAATCAGGAAGGGGGCCAACACTTTCACACCACTGTATATATTTGAGTTGAGTAGAGTGTAGTGCACCTGGAAGTTCTGAAATTATCATTTTCTTCCTCAGTAGGTCAATATGTATAACAATATTCCTCATACATTATCTCAGTTACTTTCATTTCTATGGATTATTACCGCAGGCTATTACATTTGAAGGCCAGTAAAGTGAGTGACTCATATGGGCTTAAAACCAGCACCCCTTTGATTCCTGATATTTGAAGCACTTCTCACAGCAACCTGAACATTCATCTTATCTTCTAAAATCTCAGGGCTGTTTCTCTGTAGTATTGTTTGGGGTAAAAAGTCATACAGACAACCAGCCTGGGCCTGCAGAACCAGCCACAGACACACACCTACACACACACTACACCTAACATATCATTTATCACAATATAGACCCTGATCTTACACAGTTAAACCTCATTCCTGCACAAGATAATTACAGCAAATGTTAGACTGAGCACACACCTCTCTCTCTTCTCTCGTTTTCTCGCTCTCACACACACATGCACGCACACACACTGACTAAGAGCAATTTGCCTGCAGTGTAAGGATAAGAACATCAGGGAAGGTAACACACCACACACGCGCCTGCAGCAGCCCACCAGAACCAGAGTTTATGGGAACGACTCAGCTATATTTGAACCACAATGAAGCCTCTGAATTTAAATAGCTTGTGTTGTGTTTCATGTGCACAGCTGTGAATAACACTAGACCATCTTCGCCTTGCTCAAGTGGGGGACTTCACATATTTATGTAGGCCATATCCTCAAACGCTTCTTCAAACAATGTCTTGTGTCACTGAACAGAAAGAGCAAGCCAAAGTAACTTTTTTTCCCATAACAACATGAAATAATTACCATTTCTCTCTCACACACACACACACACCCCTTTCAACCCACATACAGTTCTAGTCGCTCCATGAGCTACAATTGTGTGTGGTTTACCTATGATTTCAGACATTAATACACGCACAATACTTCCTGTATCGCACCCTCTACACCCCTCCTGCCCACAGTGTACATGGTATGGCCCGTCATCGTACATACAAGCCGATAACGACAGAGCCTGACAAGCCCACACAGACATTAAAAAAAAAATTACTACATGAGACTTGCATTCCACACATATCTGCCTCAAAATATGAAAAGCATCAAGATATGCACAGAGGGCACCTCTATAAAACCCCACAGCTGTTGCTCTATACTCTTATGCGAGATCACACTGATATCAAGCTGCATCTCTCTACCTTCTTCACACTCGGCAAACTTCCTGCATACACAGGAACCCACATAGGCACAGTATCTAATCCTGTTTTTCAGCTGGTTAAATTGACAAAAAAAAAAAAAAAGAAAATCAAAAACTATATGAATCCAGATAGTAAGCTAGCTAGCAAACCTACTACTCTTTCAGTGTAAATACCATTAGTATTACGTCATCAATTACTTGATAGCGTTTATTGTGGTATACATTTCGAAAGGGCTCACTGCATTACACACTCCACTGCATTCCAGGGGGAAAAAAATTGTGCATTATAGGATAATCAGCTCTTCAGGAGGTGTAAGTGTGTCCCAGACGCATGTCGTTGGTTCAATATTGTCTCATGAATGGAATTAAAATATCAGTACCAGACATCTTAAGGGATATGACAGCATTAACTCAAAGCAGATGGAAAAACAGGGATGACTGTGTTTACTAAGTAACGGGATCCCTTCAGGTCAAATAAGTATTTTACAGTTTCATTCTTTTACTCTGAGATTTATGCATCCTTTTTTACATCAAAATGTCTCTCTCTCAGTCTACAGAAGGAATAGCTGCAAAGTGGTTTTACATGTAGAGCGAGTGAAGCATGTCTAGACCCAGCAACATGCTGGAACAGCTGGAGCAAAGCTCAAACCAGCACAGGGCTTAATACGTACCCTGATTAACACACACCCTGATTTTTGTACCACAGCTTACGCAAGGAGAAGTTCTGGCCATTGATGTGTGAACAATTCTTACACAATGTGTCCCTTATACACATTGTCTTCTTCACCTGCAACACCCACGCCCTTGAAAACTTAACTGATCAGTAAACTCAGTCATCATCTAGACGTGTTGACACACTTGCCTTTGGCCTTGGTTGTTGCAAATCATGACAAACATGCAGTGAGGCTCATCTTGTCGTCCTGAGCCATTAGATCTGTTTGTCAATAGCCCTAAGACAAGCCCAGCGGTGTCCTTACACACTATATGAAAACAAATTCTCCGTTAGATCAGCTGGCTGCAACACCCCATGGCTGAGGGGAATGTGTATGAGTATTACATGCTATTGCAAGGGGATAAAATATCTACCCTTGGATATTAATGTTGTTGTTAACATGACCAAGATTTATTCTAGAACAAAATACAAATAGTGTTACCTGACTAGATTTTTAATTGATCAGTAGAGGAGCAAGATACACAGAGTAGATGTTTTTTGGACTGAGGACAAGTTAGAGTTTGGTTAAGTGTTCACAGAAGAGCTGGGGGGACTGAGGGACTGTCAGTGATTGTCTATTTTCAATTTGGTTAACATTTTCCAACATTAACCACAAATTTCTCTTGACTAGCTGCAGATAGAAATGTGATGCAGCGGCGCTTTAGTCCTTTAGACCGTTCAGCTCTCTCACCTCTTCATCTGCTCAAACGGAGAAGATTCCAAAGCATCAACTTTCTTGCTAGAACTTCCATCAATACCATTGTGCTCATCATCCTGTGCTAAATTGCTAAATTCCTGAGCTGCATCTCTGTTCAAGAATTTTATTTTCCTCCTATTAAACACTGTTGTAACTGCACTAGTAAAATGTGATGACAGTGCAGCACACAACTTCGTGCAGGAATATCAAAAATACATTACCAACCAACAAGTCACTGATCCCCTTAAAAAATATTTCCACACAAACATGTCATGTGTTTCACTGTAGACATTTCCTTTAATTTTGGGATATACAGACACTTTTTACCTGCTACACTGAACCTCCGTTTTTTTTAACTTCCGCTCCATTACGTCCTCTCTGAATAACCACCACACTTTCCTCTGTGGGTGAGCTTGTCCGTTGTCTACCTTTTAGTTACTTTTTCACACTGAACTTGCTGTATCCTTCTGGTCATGTTTCTGTATTTTCCGACCAATCTGTCCCTGTGGACATCGGTCTGTAGGAGCTGCATCGCGCTCTTCCTGTGTGCATGCTATCTGTGTATACTCTGCTGAACTCATCTTGTGAGAACCAGATGGCCACATTATGACATGGAAACCTAAAAGAACACCAACATTCAGACAACTTTTTACTGATCTCCATAAGGAATAATACTTCATCTTAAACACAGCTTTCATTTCAAAACACTAAAAGAGGCCAAATATTTCCTTTGGTAGTCATGGTGAATGTCAGAGGTGGGTTGAAGCAGAGCTTAGTGACACTAATGCCTTGTCCAATGAAATGTCCATTACAGACAAGTAATGCAGGTGTGGATTTTGTAAAAGTTGTGACCCAGTGGGATCCCCTGCATATGTTGGCCCACCTCCAAATCCAAAGAAACCAAAGCTCTTACTGACTTCCTCTATTTGCCCACACTATAAATGCAGGGCTAAACAACCTTTTTTCAAACTGCAAGAGTTTGGTAGGTTGTTATCAAGTGCAATAACGACGTTAGGATTTATGGATAAACATCACTTGATGCCACAATATGGATGTGAATGATGTTTATGGATGGTGGGATACTGGATTACAGAGTGGCACAAACCACACCTCTCTCTGTAGAAATATTTCATTACTTTCATCAAGCACAATGTGTCTACTGATTTAGGAATTCAAAATACAAACAACTTGTGCTGAACAAAGCAAATGATATTTGTAGACACTGAGCAGTGTCTGCAAATGTATGCAATACAATACAAAGCAGGTGTGTATTCATGCATAGCATAACAGCTTGTTCTGTCCCTGCCATTCATTCTTTGCTACATCTAAAACATAACCATTAAATCTCATTCACTCCATTTGTGATTCTCTCCTCTACCCTATAATTTCACTTTCCTCCTATTGAGAGTTCAAACACAGTTTGGGACACGTCTATCTGTGCACACGGTGGCCTAAGAATGCTAAATAATGAACACGCTTTCTCTGTGGCTGCTGCTGGAACTCCTGCATGTGTGTATGTGTATGTGCTTGTGTGTCAGCAAGCTCCTCTTTCAGCGCTGCTGCGATGTGACTGACTCCGTTGTGTGCGCGGTGCATGGCTGAGCTGTTGCGTTCCCGAGCCGTTCTTAGAGCTCAGGCCCAGCGCCAGACATCACTTCCTCCTTCCCACGATTTTAAGATTTCCAGCGTGGCCGCCTGGCCGAGCGCACAAGCACCGCTCTGTTCAGCAGCTGTGGCGACTTCACAGCGACACACACACTGCACAGAGCAGGGGGGAGCATCTGGCTGCTAGGACTGCCAAGACCACGACTGACGCGAGACAGGGTTACACACACGCTCGCTCTCTCTCACACGCTCTCACATACACACACACACAAATCGCTGTCACTTGTTTTGCAGCTGTGCCATGCTTTGTGTTGTGCTCCTCTATGCCTGCTCTGTGCCCTCAGTGACCTTTCCATCTAATTTACTGACCAAATTTCATACAGACATCCAGAGAGTGCACATGCACTACAAAATGACAATCTTTCAGATTGTTTTTTTTTTTGTTTTTTTTTTAATAGTCGCCAATTTATCTGATCAGACTTTAAACAGAAGTGAACGCTACATGTGGAAATCACTAGACACCTTATGATTTGATGTGTTTTCACTTCAGGTTGCCAGGATGTGAAAGAAATGGTTCCGCATGTATCAAGATGCATTGTAGTGTCCCCATAACTTTCATTATACACACTCTGGCAATTAATTCAGTATTTCAGACAATTTGACTTTTCATAATATTTACATATTATAAAGCAACACAATTCTGAATGTTTGTCATTCTACTTTTAGTGGAATTTTCTACAAAAATAACACAGTTACAGCATTTAGCAGATACCCTTATTCAGTGCGACAATCTATCTAGACACACATTATGTCACACACACAAACAGGCCATGGCCTAACAATACAATAAAACTAATACTCTGTGGTAAAAGTGATTAATTTCCACATGGCATTATATTATAACCTATATAATAAGCACATAAAGTGAAGAGAGTCATTGGGGATTTGGGTTAGTGTGTATCGAAGAGTTTAATTTAAAAATATATTCATGCAGGAATTTGGCATCCAGTCCTGGCCTCTTATTTTTCACTGAAAGACAATTCATTCCAAGTAAAAATCCAGACAATTTAGGCAATGATGCAAAACCTTTCAAGCCATAATCACAATGCAGCGAAACTTTGATTATTTTTTCCTGTGTTCAGTGAGCAGTGTATGTGAGAGGGAGCTGGTTGCAGTTACAGTTGTGCTCTGCTGAGAGTAGATTAGAGAGACAATGAGCTCTTTATGTGCAGGCCATGCGTTTAGGCTTGCTTTGATGCCCAGGTCATGAGGAGAGGCCTGGGTTGTGATGTAATGCCTGTCTGCAAGTGGAGAGTCAGAAAGGAAGTTACAAATGGTGGTTAATAAACATAATGGTGGGAGAAAGACAGGCAGTGAAAGAGAAACTCTTTGGGTGGAAAATGACACTCCCATGACTGTCTTACAAAAGAAGGAATAAAACAAGTATCAGCTTGGGCTACAGGTTGAGACTGAAAACAGAAAAAAAAAACCTTGCCGTTTGAAATATGGAAATGTCAGGATTTGCATTTCCTGTCATTTGCCTCTCCATATATTGCTGCATAAACACAAAAGGACATCTGTAAGGCTGCCTTGGCAAGCTCCCAACTTACATGTGTATAAGCCACATGATACACAGAACGTTCTAGAAAAAAGTTGAAGCACAAAAGAGCTATGATTCAATACTTCTGAGCAGTTTTCACACCGAGCCAACAGCTGCTGTGCAAAAGTGAGCCCGAGGTGAAATGCAGGGACCAGGCCAGCAGCAGAAAGAAGAAGAAGAAGAAGAAGAAAAAAAACGAACACTCTGTGCACAATCCCACCTTTTAAGTCCCTCTCCAGCTCTGCCATATCTTGCTCTGCTCCCATAGACAAATTTCCCTCAGCAGAACCATAATTCACACATGGCTTACTTTCTGTAGGCAGCAGAAGGTATGTCAATGCACGAGGGCCAAGTTCACCGAGGGCCTTTTGGAACATACTAGAGACAGAAAATGGCAGCAATTTTCAGGCCGTCAGTCATGATGGGGGGGATTAGCATGACAAAAAGCCCTTTCTTGTTAAAGGGCAACAAAGCTGGCTGTAAGACAGAGACATACAGCACACAGACACGGCATGGGACGTGGGTAGTCTTGTCAAAGGTTTGGTTCTTTTTATTCTCCTCAGGTACATGTTCACTTTGGAGCTGAAAACTAATCTGCCAAGAAATCTGAAAAGGCAGCCAAAATGGTCATATTTTTGGGTTGTACAAAGCTACAGTGTACTCAGTGCTTGTTTCACTTCAGTATGAATCTGCGAGAAAATCATCTACAACTCTTTCTGAAATCTGAAGGATGTCTCTAACATATAGGATGTTGGTACAGCTCACAGAGATGTGGCTTTACGGTCATATTCTTTCTTTGTCTTGTTTAAGACTTCCACCACACACACACACACACACACACACACAGGCCTAGTATGCTCACACAAAGCCTTTTGTGTCATGTGAAAGCATCCCAATAAAAACATCCCTAAAAATGTTGTTTGAGAGGATATGGATTTCTCCCCAAGGGGAAAACCTGATGGAATTTCAGCAGAATTGTGTCTCTGATACGAGTAAGAATTGAACTTTGGTTTTCAGGGCAAACTCTAATCTTAACAGCTGTCAGTGCACAAGTCTGATCAGGTTTCTGTATTACCATAATTATGGCCGTGTGTAGCAAAATGTCTCTTCTAAAGCTCGGAAGCTTGACTAAACTTCCTACACATTGTCAGGGTTCTGGACTGAGACTGGGATGAAACATATTTGGAGGAAACCGTTGTTAGGCAACCAAGAAATAATGACACAGCATAAACCAGCTAATGGCGGAAGTTACCAATGCAAGTAGTCAAGTCTTTCATGTGGTTTAAAGGTAAAGGCTAAATGACAAAATGAGATAGAAAATGTTGGAAAGATTAGCATTTCCCTCAGAGGTGTTAAAATGCTAATAAAAGCAACAGATTACAATGTACTGACATTTAGCATCAATCACTAAATTAAACATATTGAATGAATGTTGTGTGGAAAATCTTCCTTCTAAAGTGAATGCTACAAAAGTGGGCCACTTTTTTGTTTAACATGACTGGTGAATACAACACAATATGTATGAAGTGTTTGTTACTGCAACAAGTCCTCATGCGTCGTAAAACACACCGTGAAAACACTCTGCTGTAAACAAGATGCTCCTGCAGGATGTTTAAAGCTTCATATAAAGCTATTCATAGTGGATATAGCGTCAGTGGATTCCCAGAGCCTAGCATGTCACAGCTGCATATTTCTCCCAGGCAGCAAGCGAGGCAAGGTTCGATGTTGTTGTTTGGTCACTAGGTGTGAGCTCAGCTCCATGGTAACTGGCACCACCATACTGATCCAAGACCTGGTTATTTTGGCCTGATGCTGCAGTGAGAAGGAGAGACAGAGCTCTGCAAATTCTGTGCAAATTCCACATTCTCTCCAATGCTTGGTCGCCCAGTTCCTGTGTTCTTTCGCCCTCATTGTGAGACAGGCCGCTGACAGAGAGAGATGGGTGGAGGTCTGGGATCTCCAAAGGAAGCAGAGTGTGCACACAAAAACACTGTGGACAACAAAAGAAAACCCTGGAGATCCAGAGGACATAATCAGTAGTGCCGTGACAAGCGTGTTATACTTGGTTGAGCTTAAAACCGATTATGAATCCTGTTTAATCAACAGCTAGGCTCTGACATCACATCCTGTCTAATTTCAACACCCTGATTTGTTTTGTTTTGAACAAGGAAGCCACATACAGACCTAGAAATTAAAACTGTAAAATGCTAAGAAACGTTGGTGGAAGCTGTACTATAACTCCAGGTGTAGATCAGAAGTGCTGGAAAAAGATGAGACTTTAGGAAAGAATGAGGCGGCAATGGCGGCCAGCCTCTGCCTTCACCAAAAATATGCTTCTGTTTCCGTTCATCTTTCAGCAAGCCAGGGAGAGGCTTCCTCCGTTCTTCCTCCAAACACACACACACACACAAGGTTCATGTCTATCTGTCCTGCTGTCCAATGACTTACTTCCTTCCTACAAAACTTGTAATTCAACAGAAATATCCAAACATCAAAACAGCTCATAAATTACTTTATACAGCTAAAGTCATAATTGCAAAACTACTTAAAGTTATAAAACAGCTTCTTGTCACAAAATGTAATTGTCTGTGCTCTTGAGTTCATCACAGTCCTAAATACTGGGTAAACACTCAGCACAGAGGAGGATCTGAGAAGTGCAGGAAAACCACATTAAAAGCTCACAGTAATCACTGGTAATAGCTTCTCGAAGAGAAAACACATCATGTTTACATCTGCTCACCTGTGTGGTCCAGTAGACCAGCAGCATGAGGCATGTGTGCTTTATAGCAGCAGAGTTATACTGCCATTAGATGTAGTTATTTTACTTAAGAGCAGTGAGGGCTTCAGAGTTGGATATACTTATAAATGTCCAGAATGTAGAGTGCATGATATGACCTGAGCAGGCTGTGTATAATCACACGGGTGTGTAAAAGTGAGAAAACTCCCCAAGTTTCACAAGCATGCTTTAGACATGGTAGCTGAACAGTAGAGGCACACAAGCAGTTCCCCTGAATTACACTGAGATATAAAGAGTCAAAGCGGATGAAGGCTTTTGCTGAATGTAAGTGTGTGTGTGTGTGTGTGTGTGTGTGTAGTACTGGACAGTTAAATAGTGTTTGAAACTTTAAGTGAAGGCAAAAAAAGATTTCAAACTTCTAATAGTTTAAGGCTGGATGTAGAGTATTTTTCTAAATAAACTGAACTCAATTATTTAAATTGCATTAGAAAAATAATGACTTCATAAAAACAAAAAACACGCAGTTAGTGGCAGTTCTGGAGTGCATACAGTTAAAATGAGAGAACATCCAGACTGGTTCCAGCTCACAGGAAGTCTACGGTAACTCAAATAAACAATTTATAACTGTGATGAACAGAAAAGCAGCTCAACACTTCTTAACTACAAAACTTGAGGTGCATGAGGTATAACTGCACAAGATCAAATCAGGTCAGCTAGGACCAGGACTCTGTGCTCTCAAGCCTCAGAGTCACAGAACACTAGAGCAGAAGATCATAAAAATGTTGCCTGGTCTGATGAATCATGATGCCTGATGCGACGTGCAGATGGTAGTGTACGGCTGACCAATCTAAAAATTTATTTGGTGCAATCATAGAAGGGCTTCCAACACCCTGTGCAATACATGCCATAAAGACAGCAAAGCAGGGTACTTTGGCTGTGAGGGGGTTTGGGTTTACCTAGTATTCATTTGTTCCTAATAAAGTGACCATTACCAGATAAAACGCAACGTGAGATTTAGCCACATAAGCAACTAGACTGAGATTGTGTCTGTTAGAAATGAACTACTATGTAACATTTGTCAAAGTATTACTTACTTAGGAAAGGAACACAGGTGAAATGTGAAAATGAAGTAAGTAGATGAAATGATTGTGATGACTAACAAAAGTTCAGGAAATGTCATTTCCCCTTATGAATGCATAAATACTTTGCTGAAACCAGTTCCGAAAATCACAATGAAACCTAGAAAAGGAGAGACGAATGTCAAGCTTACCTGGGTGGCTTTATCTCTCATGCAGGGTACACAGGGGGCGTGAGTGGCATCACGGGGCCAGTGGCCTGACAGATAGGGGCCGGTCAGGGTGTCCAGGGAGGAAGTCCGGCGGATACTGGTGCTGCTGCTACTGCCCACTGGGCCAGCCAGTGAAACTCTGCACCTCTCTGTGATGGACAAAGATGGAAGATATTAGGGGAGAAGAGAGCGGCCAAATTGGCGGGTGAAACACAGAACAAGGGCAAACAAGTAGGGGAGGAAATAAAGGAACAGATGGAAGGTGGAAAAGAGAAGAAGAGAAAAACAAGTATTAGGAGCTTAACATGCGAAACGAGGCCAGGTCATTAAAAAGGTCTGTGATCAGTACTGTGTGCTTGGTTAGGCTTCTACTACAAGAGTGTGAGATTGTGTGTGTTGGGGCAAGCACGGTGTCTGTGTGTGTATGGCGTATTCGAGCAGAAGCGGGCTGCAGCGTAAATAGGTGGTGAGGTTTGCCGGTGATAATCGGTAAAGCTCGGCAGATTGAGACGGCATTAACATAGTAGCCAGCAGGCCTTTTAATGAAGGCAAAGCTGATTAAGCCCTGATTGGCTGAGGCAGGCTGGCTTCGAGGAAGCGGCCCTCATGTCTTGACCTACATTCACTGAGCCTCCACAAGTACTTGCCCCCTATACTCTCTCCCTCCCTCTTCTCTTCTCTCCTTCCCTCGCTCATTCTTTCCACCACACAATCAACAGGCTCCCTCTTGCTCACAGACAAAATCTCCCACTATCCCTCTCTTTCTCGCCTCTCTTTTAAAGACCATTCTTTCATGTAAATCTGCTCCATTGAATACACTCGAGAAGGGCGAGGCGTACAGTACATACGAAACCGCAGCACCTGTCGTTTTTGTGCTGCTCTGAAGAGCTAAAGCCAGTGCAGGAAATCCAGCATATGGGCTTTTCAGTGCTGCTTTAAAGCACAACTGCTCTTTCCTTACACAAAACTTTTACTACACACATTACATCAATCCCTCACTACAGTGGTGTGAAAAAGTGTTGGCCCCCTTCCTGAGTTCTTATTTTTTTTGCATGTTTGTCACACTTTAATGTTTCAGATAATCAAACACATTTAAATATTAGTCAAAGATAACACAAGTAAACACATCATGCAGTTTTTAAATGAAGGTTTTTATTATTAAGGGAAAACCAAATCCAAAACTACATGGCTCTGTGTGAAAAAGTGTTTAGTTCTTTGACTAATATTTAAATGTGTTTGATTATCTGAAACATTAAAGTGTGACAAACATGCAAAAAAATAAGAACTCAGGAAGTGGGCCAACACTTTTTCATACCACTGTATGTGTCTATTGCATATTCACTACCACTCCTAACAAATCAGGGGGGAATCATTAAAGCTGTTTGTAACCATTACCACCTCTAAGGAGCACATGCATGAACACACTCATGCTCGACTCACAAGACATGAAGCTCAGCATCTTTTCCTGCTGGCAAGGACCCTTGCTTCACTTGGAGGTGACATCAGATACTGAACTTATCAAAAAAAAAAACACCCGCAAAAACGGAACTGGATTTTTTTTTTTGGCTCTGTATTTTAAAACGGAGAGCTGAGAAATAGCAGAAATGCTTTTAAGAGGAGGAACCTGGGAGAAATTTCAGAGGAAGTCACGCTCACTAAGCATGGCTGTGTGCATGTGTGTGGACATGAGCTGCACTGGGTCAAGCTGCAGACTTGGTTGTGTATGTGTGTGAATGTTTGCATTTGTTAATGTGCTCAAATGGGAACAAATATGCCTGCAAGGTCTTCGGCATGTTGCAATACACAAACAGGTGTGATAAAGTTTGGGTGTCTCTGTGTGTGTGTGAATAATATTCTCTGTATGAAGTCTATAATAAACCTACCAGCAAAGCAATTCCCAAAGGCTCGCTTCATTACCCACAAAATCACTCTTTTTCCATACATCTCTCACTCGCAAGCACACAAAGATAAGAGCGCTGACTGACCAGGCTGTTGTGTTTAGACCTAGGTTACATGCATGCTCTGGTAGTAAATGAGGTTTGTGTGTGTGAGGTGGAGATGCTTTTCTGAGCACTAAATAAAATGCTCATCAGCACTGCTCATGCTGTGTCGATCACACACTCCACCTGTTACACTCTGTTCAATCATTCACCGACAAGGGCACGGACAGACTGAACTCACTCAAAACATGTACTGAAGAGAACAGATGCTAAACAGATGCTACAACAGCGCAATTAGCTTAACTCTATTAAATCCGTAAGTCGATGAAGAGCAAATGGTCAATTAACACACCACAAAAGAACAGTCCAGGATATTTCAAACTAATATTTATCCTTTGTGCATCTGTAGTATATGTGATGACCACAGACAAGAATTTCAACAGGTTTCCCAACCCTGAGTATAAAACAGGAAAAACCCAGAGACTCCCTTAAAACGGATACGTCTGCACAGTTTTTTATTAAAACTGTCGAAATATCAGACTTTACAAAACGTGAATTGAAACCTATTAGCATTAAACAGGATAAACGCTGCAGAATGAGAACCACGAAAAGTAAATCTTAACAAATGCTGCTGTTATATAATTAGCCTTCGATGACTGGAGCAATTCCTGCTACTGAGACTTTACTGAAAGTGTTGTCATTTCCTTACACAATCACTCCTACACAACTACACTGCTAACTCATAACCACAACATCTTCCTCCTAAAAAATGGAAAAACA
Organism: Hemibagrus guttatus; assembly: GCA_033459395.1. NCBI lineage: Eukaryota > Metazoa > Chordata > Actinopteri > Siluriformes > Bagridae > Hemibagrus > Hemibagrus guttatus. Next base: position 12,437,194 of record JAUCMX010000006.1, read on the forward strand.
TTAAGAGCTTAATGAAAGTGTTAAAACAAAAATACATGTTTTGACTGCCCATACATCTGCCCTTCTGCATGTTAGACATGTTTCCAAGAAACAAATTACTCGTTGTTTTCTTGGTACAGGAAAACTTATCGAAATTCTTGTACGTGGAAATCAAGCATACAATAGAGATAGAAGCAGATTGTATTAAGGGACAAAAAAAATCCAGGGCTGTTCCTTGAACATGCGTATCTCCTCCATGTGAATGCACAAAGCTTACTAAATCACAGCTGACACATCTTTCCGGTATTATGACTCGGTTCTAGATAGCACACCTCACTAGATACTTGTGCACCGCAGTGCAAACAGTAAAACACTGCACCACTGTCAGAAGAATGCGAGTGCCTGTTTGGGCTGGAAAAGTAAAATTAATCTCCAACCAGACTCAACACATTCTGTGCTGGTGAACAAACAATCTGGAGGAGTAGATGAACGTGAGTAAGCAGGGTTGACATGTGGAAGTGGGTGCAATGGTAGATCTACTCCCAACCGGGCTCTTTTGTAAGGCATTCGGCATGATCTCGTGGTGGCCTGCCCCTACCATTTCTGGATGCTTTGTGCCAGCCAACTGCTGCTTTCCAACAGCATTGCAAAAACAAGATTCTGGGCCTGAGCATGTCTGTGAGAAGTTGTATCACTGAGAGGAATCGTTTAAGTGGAAACGTGGGAGTTTATAAGGGCTGCTGCAAACTGCTTGATTAACGGCCTGGAGGAATGTTTGCAATTATTGGTAACTTTGCGGGATATGTTCACTGAAAACAGATTTCATGCTTGGAAGCCCTTAAGCAGGCCTATTCCTCCCTTCCTCTGGTCCAACTTGTTTGTCTTCAAACCCTTTCTTCATCCTTAACTCCCTTTTGCTCTCTCTCTCCCTCTCAGAAACTAGTATTTTCCAAGGGTCCTCGGTAAGCCTGTTGATCTGGAAAATCACTAGACTTCAACAGGAACAAGAGCAGACTGTTCAGAGAAGCACAATGGGATAGGTGAGACGAGAGGAAGACTAGAAGCTCGAGACTGTAATACTGTATGCAGGGCTTGCACCGTGCTTCTTTTCTGAACAGAGCCATTTTGCTAAAACTGAGACAAATGGAGGATAAAAGCGTGATTCTTCTTTTTTTCTGCACCGCACTGCTCCTGCAGCGAAAACAACCTCACGATCATCCGTGTCTGCTTACATTATAGAGCCCAAATTACCCGAATCACCCAGCACCGGTATTAAAATAATCCCCTGCATGCAGAACCGCAGTCTCATGTTTACAGATCAGCTCGCACACGTTGATTCCTTACTGTTTCGACATGCTGAGTTTTATTTTCTTTAACTAGTTGGAAAAACGTAGCTGCTGCCTCACAAGCGGTGAACGTCAATACACGACTGCATCACTGAAACACTGTTGTAAATGATGTGTGGCACTTTCGAGAACGGGATCGCTAGGAGACAATCTCCACTGCTTTGCCTGTAAGCAAACACATTAGACGAGTAATGAACCTCCGTCGGCAAAAGGGTAAACTTACACATGGCTACTGTGTATACAACAGTGCTCCTCTAGCAGTCACAAACACATTGAGGCCTCTGTCATATTTCCTTGCGGCAAAGCTGGCCAAGTGCCCTCGCTACAGTTTTACAAGTAAGCCGTCTGGCTGAGAAAAACTGCGCCAGATAAGCATTAAGCACCATTGGAAGAGAAAATATGGTGCAGTGGAGCTCAAAGTTAGTGGGTTCATGCTGTTGGCAGCTCTGTTTCTGGAGCTCCACCAGCACCCCTCCCCTTCGGCAGGCTGAGAGAGCAGATGGGGGTTTTCAAGCCTAATCGGGTTTTACCCAGCAGCCCAGGGAAAGGGGAATATCTGTGAGGTGGGGCATGGTGGAAGGGTAGAGGGGGAGGACTGATAATCTGCAGTGTCTTAGAGGTAGAGGAAAGAATATGTGAGGCTTCTTCAGGCCAAACGGACCGAAATGACAATGGCACTGTCGGTTAAACCGATGCCACGATGGACTCGTTAATGCCCCCAAGTCTCTTGCATGATAATAAAGGGGCCCTTTATTTTTTAATAAAAGTGCTCCTAAAGTGGGCTAGTAACTAGCTTAAAGTGAACGGTACACGTGAAACCATTATCCCAGTTGTTCTCAATCCATTCCTCAGGGACTCCCAGCTAGTGCAAGTTTTCATATTTTAGCTCCCAGCACACCTGAGGCAGGTAAGAAAGGCTGCTGAATACTGGCTATCCCAAGTAGTGAGACTGTATAGACTGGGGAACTCCAAATGGGAGGATTTGAAACCCAGCAGGAGATCAGATTCTGGGAAAACAATCCAAGATGGCCGACTGCTCCGGTTAGAAGCTATGTTTGGCCTGTTTGAAGAAGTCCATTTTATCCCACTTGGATTACAGAACAGTATAAATCTGTGGAATAGCATTTCCATGGATCAAACACTTCTGCATCAGGTGTTATATTTCCATCCAAATCTCCACAGAGAACAAAAGCATAAACAAGCAGCATGCCTGCAACAATTACTGATTCGGCTTTCTATAGTCACTACCTCGTCCGTCTTCCCGATCACAGTGTTGTCGCATCACTACCTAGCAGTGACCTTCATTAATTTATATTCTGCAATGACCCATGAAAAGTGACAATACTGATTAATAGGAAGCCTTGTAGTTAGCTTAGAACACATTTGGAAGATATCATGAAAACTGCTAGCACATTGTAGGTCATCAGTGTCACTGGCTAGGAAGACAATTCAAAATCCTTTAGCAAAGCAGTGGAAATCTCTCTCTGAGTTCTGACACCCACTGTTCACAGCGTTTGAGCTATTACCTTCTGGCAGCATGCTCCTGACTTCATTACAAGCAAAAAAAAGTCCAGGCTATTACCTGTTAGTCAAAAATACCACCTTGATTAAGTAGTCTTTTAATATCCCAATAATAATGTCTAATGTTACCTTAAATGATTGAGATGGAATTAATGCATGTATGAGTGATGATTTGCGTCAGGGTGTTTCATGTGTATATAACAGAAAATACAACAACAACAACAACAACCCACTCATGTACTGAATGAGTAAGGCAGACAAGTTACCTTTGTGCACAGGTGAGCTTGAGCTTATCCTTTCAGGTGACAGTCTGTCATTTTCAGGTGAGCCCAGCTGTGAAGATGCCAGGGCTTTGCCCCTGTGCCCACAAGATGCTGAAGAGGAAGATGAAGAGGGGGTACAGGAGGAAGAAGCTGGCCCTGAAGGATGTAAGCCAGCTGTCAGCACCAAATTGTCCGTCAGTGAGCTGAGCAGCAGGGAGGGAGAGTGAGAGCCGCTGTGACAGGGCACAGAAAAGGAGGAAGGCACGCTGGCATGAGCTGATGCCACACTGACCTGCGGGCACTGTGCGTGTGGAGACACGGGAGAACTACTTCTGAGTGCCGAGGAAGAGGTACACGTAGGAGATGCGGACGGGCTCAAAGCGACGGCGGAGGAGGAGGAGGAGGAGGAGGAGGTCGCGGCGCGAGCAGGAGCGCACAGGCGGCTTCCGGCTGTCTCGCATCCACCGCTGCAACATTTAACGTTAGCGCTATTTCCTCCGCCGCCGTTAGACAGCGCCATCCTGGTCGGTAGGGGGGGCTGTGGCTGTGCTTTGAGCTGGAACGGCACGGTGGCTTTCATGGGCAGCAGGCGGCTCAGTAAACTTACCCCGGCGCTGAGACCCGTGGCTCCGCTCGAACTTCCGCCGCTCACCGAGCTGCAGTTGGACGTCGGCGAACCGTTTTTACGAACTCTTTGGGACATGACGCTCACAAACTACCGAAAAAGAAACCCCCCAAAAAATGAAGTGTGAACATACACCAGGTATGCGTGAGGTCGTGGACACTCTTTTATCCTTCTTGTGTCACTCCATGCAGCGTGCGTGTGTCTTTTTTGTTGTTAGTTTCTCTGCACGGTTCAGCCCCGTGTCCGTTAAGCAGAACTGTTCCTGTCCTGAAGTAAACTACACAGCACTGTGAGCCACGCACCGTCAACTCCTGCCAAAGCCCCGCCCATCTCCCCTTTCTGATTGGTCAGTCCTCGACATAAGACAACTTTTCATTGGCTGGTTAGAGGATCCTTTTAACTCTTTAAAGTTACGTAGGCCTGTTGTAGATCTTTTGCAACAACACTATACAAAGCGATAAGTGCTGTGTGTCATACCATATGTCACCTTATAAGCGCGTTTTATTAATATACACAATATACCACGCCAGTTTAACACATTTGACATTTCATTTCTACGAAAGTACATTGGGAAGTCCTGTGTATCCCAATATGATACTGTAAGGATAATCCATAATGCACAGTAAGGTCTGTCTCCAGATTAAGTACCTTAACCTGTCAGACAGGTTATGATTAGATCTTTATCTCTCTGTTATTTATGCCATGTTTGTTTTAGACGCCGTTTTAACATCGTTTGGAAATGGCTTTGTTGTGGGGAACACGTGCTTTTGCATTGATGCTGTGGCTTCAACACCCTCCTGTGGTCAAAATGCTGTGATACTGCTGTGCATCCTCTTCCCCTGCCTGATTTATGTCTGGAGCATCTACAAACATGATTTACCTTTTGTTTCTGTGTATAGTCCCACATCTATTCTCTATACACTTCTTTAAAACACTTTATGCTCAAGTCTCACCCTGTCTCCAGTGAATAATCTCACATCTTTGCATACTGGAAAGAACTGCTGCTGTAATCATAAATACTGTCCTGTGCTCAACCCATGACACTGATTCATGACATGCTCATACTGCGCACACTCAGTACAGCTTGGCTTTCGAGAGAATACTGTTGTGAAATAGTAATGGTTAATAATTGCAACCGGTGTCACCAGAAGAGGACGGATTCCCTTTTGCATACGGTTCCTCTCAAAGTTTCTTCCTTTAGACATATCAGGTTTTTCATTACTACCATTAGCGGTATAGTAAGTTTTTTGTTTTGTTTTGTTTAAGTTGTCTTTGTCACATATACATTACTGCACAGTGAAATTCTCTTTTTGCATATCCCACCCTTGGGGGTTTGGGTCAGAGCACAGGGACAGCCATGATGCAGTACCCCTGGAGCAGGGTTGGTTGGGGGTCTTGCTCAAGGGCCCAACGGTGGCAGCTTGGTGATGCTGGGGCTTGAACCCTGATCTTCCAGTCAACAACCCAGAGCTTTAACCACTTGAGCTACCATCTTCACTATGTACTTACTGTCATCTGAAAATAATACTTATTAATAAGCACTCATTTGTTAGCATGTTAAAGGAAACAAGAGACAAGACTTCTTTAATATAGCCTTTAATCAACTGAGTAATGCAGGGTTGTACAGCAAGCTTTATTTCTAAATGGCATTTAAACATATATCTTTTTGAGTAGACTAAACTGAGCAGTTATTTTGTTCTTTTCTCAAAGCGCTTACTTTACAAGTTGCAATAGAAAACATTTTAGTGGCTTATTTTGTTTCAATAATCTCAGCCACAGATCAATTAGCGTCAGTATGAATTCAATGACTGAAAAAAAGAAAAGCAAAACAAAACAGCAGCCCATCATGAACAAATACTTTCCATTCTCTCTTATACATACACAAAGAAAAACTTATTCTAGTTTCTTGAGGTTGATAAGATGACACACTGCTAAATTTCTGCATGTGCATGACTAAATTTGGAAAGAGCTGCAGTGGTTGTGGGGATTAATGAAACATTTTCTTTTTGTTTTCAGTGAATTTTGGGGATGAAAAATCAATAGAAAAATGCTTGAGTAGACTTCCATGTTGGTTAATATTCATATGATGTAACTGAAAAAGGTTCAGTTGATGAAATGGTTTGTTATAAGATAAAAATTACTTGGGTTTACATTACTTTTCTTTTAAAAAAAAAAAAAAAAAAAACTAAACAAAACAAATGAATAGAGAATGTAACAACCTCATTACCAAAGCCACCATGTTTCCTCAAAGGAAGTTATCATTAACCTTCTTTCTAAACATCACAGCTTATTACAGAATTCAGTTATAGCCCTAATCCAGCACAAGTTCAACAGATAATCAGTTTACTCGATTAGCCGGATCGGCTCAGCTGGATTAAGCTTGGAACAGAATTCAGTAAGAAGGAAGATCACCATGTACTGAATTTGTTTGTACTGCTGTACAGCACAACACTCGCAAATCTAAGCATTAAAATCATGTGATAAGGTGTCCTGGAAAAACGAAGTATTAAACCAATAATGCACTAATTTAACCAGTACAAAACACACAGCGCTTTAGTCAAATCAGCATTGTACATGGGCACCTGTAAATGATCATTTAACAATATGCTGTAAAAAGCAGAGTCATAATTCAAACAGAAGACCAGAGGTTTGACTCCAACAAATTCTGCACCAATAATCATGTGGGCTAAATATATTTTAAGGTCAGCATGTCAGTAATTGAGAACGAAGGGCCTAGGAATAAAATAAAGAAAAAAAAAAGTCTCTTATATGTCTTTCAACTGGGGTAATAACTTCTGTTTAACTTGTGAAGAAAATGGCATGTACATAAAGTTAATAAGTAATTATTTATCTGTCTGACATAACTGTGCTATTTTATCTAGAGATAAATATCACAGTGTTATAACATTGTTCTTGGTCCCACAGCAAAAGTTGAGCCTTCTGTATATGTGCAAGCAAAAGCACGCTATACAGATATATTTACACCACATCGGTGACCCTATATTACATACATACAAAACTAAGATTTCAGCCTCAACGACTTGGACAGAGGAAGTGAAATATTTTTTTTGAATAATAAATTTGTCAATTTTTTGTCACATAGTCCAGTCCAGAAGATGCATAGTCTTCAACAAACTGGCCTGCAATAAGTGGCACATTTTTCACTTAAGAGCATAACTGAATTTTCACACAGCACACAGTTTGCTAGTTGTGCATTATAAGTCAGTCTCTGGCGAGGGCGAGGTTTGATTTGCAGTATGAGAGGATTTCCCCATCATAGAGCATCACTATGTAATTATATGAACGTCTCCATATAGAGCCTGCAAGATGCATAAGTAATTGGGGGCCAAAAAAAAGTAAACTCCTCCAATGTACATTTAAAATTAAGATGATTTCCAGAAAACTGTGCGATTCAATGTTTAACATACAGCAATAATTAAGAAGAGTAAATGTGGTGGCACTGATAGTTTGTTGAGTTTGACAGGATTATCCTGCAACATTTGTTCAGACTGCTCATACATGTGAATGACACCGAAGCACAAGGATGGAGGACAGTGCAGCCCTTAAACTACCAACAAACTCAATAGACACTATGTGATGATACACAATAGAATAATATAATAGAACGTTTAAAAAGTATCTGGACAAACAGCCTTGAGGTTTGGCCCTTGGCACTGTTAAAAAAACAAAAGGGAAAATAAAACCACATAAAAACTCAATTCTGAAGTAACAGCCTTGTATACGTGTCCTCTGTATACAGATCATTCATCGAGACTCAGCCTCCCTATGATTGTACACATAATGAAATGAAAGCCAACCACCATTTCAAGATTATTCTGATATCCGAGACATGACCATGACCACAATTGACCATATTTGTCATTTCAGTACAGCGTTCATAAACAGAGGTTTAAAAAGAAATAAAGTAGCTGTAATACGCACAATGATGTACACATTTAGTTCCAGCTCTATGTAGTGTAACATGAGATATAAATTACATTTGAAGTACATACTCGGTGTCCTTGGTGCTGTTTGTGACTGGAATGCAGAGAGCAAAACCTATCCATAGCCACTTGTCCATTTTCTCATACGAGTCCTCTGCACAAGTCATAGGTCACATCCGATCTAGTGCTCTTAAACGGCTCCTTATGCAGAAGACTGTTAAAATAGGCACACTAATCCATGCTTGTAGAAACCTTGTCCATGTCTTTTCAAAACAAATCAGTGAAGTATGTACTTCAGTCTCTGCTATTGGAGAACGTTATTCCAGAGATCAGACTGAGATAGAACTTGATTCAGATTGTAACAGAATTGTAAATCTGTTCTCTTCCATCCTTCACGCTTGCAGATTTTCAACTGTCCTCTGTTGTTGTGCACCTCCAACAGAGGAGAAAAACATGCATGTATACACCCAAAATGGTTTTACCTTTCCCTATCAAGATTGATGAGACTGAGATGAAGGGATTGCCATCCATAAGATGTTTCATAGCTGCAGACAGCGATGGTTAAAAGGATAGAAGATTGCAGGTAAGTGCACTGTTTAGTTTACAACATTATGTTAACAAATGGAAAATGCTGCAACATATAGGACAAGATTTAAAGTATTGTAGAGCACCTCAAAGCTAAAGCCTATTGCACATTTCAGAATGTAATACAAAAATGAGGGATACATGTATATATTACATACAACAAATGCTTGAATGTACTATGCATAAAACAACAAATGCTATATTGCAGTCAGAGGTTTTACAGACCACTGCAATTTCTATGCACTTTTATATGGACTAGATTTCATTTATGTCCATACAAGCGGTCTAGAATGATTGTTAAATCAATGAATTGTCATTTTCTTTTTTTAAGACCAGATTTAAACAAGGTCCAAGAAATCAGACATAACTATGTGATTAAGATCATGATTATAAAAAAAAAGTGCAACAAATACGAGAAAGTAATGATCAAACAACCAGACACACAATCATACTTTGATTTACAACAGGAAAACAAAAATAATGGAAGCATTTTAAGCCAATGATGCTGCATAGCTGGGTTCGGTTTAAAGCAATTACTTAAAAAACAAACCAAAAAAAAAAAAAAAAAAGTCAGAGAAATTCAAGAAATACCACGATGTTAAGTGCTTGCAAATCGTATCTTAGAAAACTGTTTTCTCTTCCTCCCATAACATGCTGCCAAACCCTCCAGCATCACTAAGCTGCTTGTGGCCGTTTCTCAGCATGGTAAAAGTTTATAGGCAGGTCATGCCAGGTGGGTCTGAGGAGAGGGTTGCCGTGGCAGTTCCTCCTCCAACCAGGAACACGGCAGTGCTGGATTTAGAGCGAGTAGCACCTGCTGCACCTTGCTCACCACCTGCTCCGTTGTTGTTGACCTCTCCATCCAAATTATCTGTTGAGATGACCCATGTGGAGGGGCGCCACCGCTTCAACGAGTAAGGCGTCTTCACACGTCTCTTTATCTTCTCAGCTGATGCAGCTTTTCCCTCCTGAGAGGAGCTCTCACCTGTAGGAAAGAGAGAAAGGGGAAGTAAGCTAACTATATAAAAGCAAGTTTGTGAATGCAGTTACATACACGATTTCACAACAGAGCACAGCAGCATTGTTTTAAATGTCTATGGTTACAATAATAATTAATATTCAGATGTAAAAGTATTATAAACATTTTTATTGAAATGTTATCTAAATGTTCATGTGACCTTTTAAAGTGAGGGATGATACAAAGAATGAACATAATTTGAGCAGGCAAGTAATCTAAAATGAAACAAATCCAACAGCAGAATAGAACATGTAGAAAAACAGATAAACAGCCCAGTGGGCGTACCAAAATAAATAATATCCTTAATATTGTATTAATAGAGCCAGCTAAATCACTCCAAATTTATCGTTTCAAGTCAGGCCTCTTGCTACGTAGGCTTTATTCAGCTATTGTGAAAAAATCACACATCTACATTACACTTAATGGATTGCACTGGCGTCAAAATAGTAATCAAGGTTGTGTATTGTGCTCTGACTGCAGGCAGCAGTCTGTCACCATGCTATCTGCATGAAACTACGTTCTGATTGCAGGGAGTGGGTATTCCTTCCTGTGTTAAGTTGGAAAGCACAAAACAAGTATAAAAAAAACCAAACACATTGGTCAAAAACAAACTGGTCACTCTATTTTTGTTCAACTCTGATAGAAAAGTTGAAGTTTTCTACTGGTTTACAATTTTTTTTAGCCAGTAAATGATTTTCTACTGGTTCCACTCACCACTAAACAATACTCTACAAGAAGTGGGAGCATCTCTAATGTGTATAAACCACAGCTATCTTTGGTTCAAATCTTTTGCATAAGCTTCCTGCACCATACAAGTGTGCCATGTTTTTTAGCATTGTTGTATGGCACTCCCATCTCCCTATACACATCATACATTACCGCAGTTTACATCTGCGACAATGTTTACTAAATCCTTATCAACCCAGAAAAGCTCCCCTCCCTTTCCACTTCAGGCAAACAAGAGCAAAAAAAAGGAGAGAGAAAGAGGAATAGAAACACATACATCAGCTTTTTCTTGTTGAATAAAGTGGTAATGATAATTGGCCAGTTAGAGGAGGACACTCAGTGCAAAAACACACAGGGGACTATCTGTAGAGGATGTTGTTTATGGGCATGCTGGCAAGCATACTAGGTAAGAAATGTAAAGACGTAGAGCACGAATGGGGGACAGAAAAGAGAATAAATAGCAGTGAGAGATAGAGGGATGAGAAGGAACAGGCCATAAATGAGAGATATATCTGCTGCAGATAGTCCTCAGAGATTTGGAATGCTGGCTTGGGGATGTGGCAAAGAGGGTAAAATGATGCATCATAATAATGTCACCTTATTCATTCAGCAGGACAGATTTGTTTTCCTTGAATGTAGTTCAAATAGGCAGGCTTTTAAATGTACCATTTTAGATTGTGTTTATCCAATCAGAAAGTTGGGTTTATCCTGTCAGATAATCTACTGAAGCATCTCAGAATCTACTGAGTCTGTCTGGCTCCATTGGAAAGAAAATTCAAGAACTTCAACTAGTCTTCAAAACAGCAGAAAAAGTGGTTGTACATCCATTATTAAAGAGAATTCATTCACTTGCATTTAAAGGATAGAATCTAGTTTCTAAAAACAGCTAGACATATGGAAATTATTTTCCAAATACAACTCTGACTCTAAGACAAGTCTCCAGATTTAAAAAAAAAAAAAAAGAAAAGAAAAAGTGGATGTTAATGTGCCAGCAGCCTAAAAGCCAAATGATGAATGACATAACGATGTTCTCAATAGTTTACGTTTACCGTTAAGCCAAGTATTATTTTTAAATAAACTACTCTTGTTAATCATATGTTGTGTGTCAGTGGCTGGATTAGCTAGGTTAGCTAGAGTACTCTCTCAGTTCTTCTACTGGTTATGCCTTCCATTATTTATAAATAAGACACAACAGGGTGTGCTGCTACAGAAAAATAAATCAACAACAAAGTGCTGCTTAATGCAACGTGAAAGTAATGTTACCACCCTGAATGATAACACTTATCTCGACACGTTTTCCTCTTATGCCACATCAATTTCCCAACGACTACTTCCCAATTTTTGTATGGTCATTCAAGCGACAGTCTTTCTCTCACCAGTCTCACTTCTTCAGTTCATAAACCGAAAAATGCAACACAAAGTGCTCTGGGCCTCACATCTTTACAGCCATCAATGTGGCTTCTTCTTCCATGAATGTTAAACTAGTGCCATGTAACCACATATATTCAGAAAACACATGCAAGGCAACCAGGGACAGAGAACAGCTGGTAAAATGTGAAAATAAGGGGCAATATAAAACAAGAGCTTCACCTGAAACAGAAAAGTCCTGTGCAGCGGTAGACAAATCCAAGGAGTTGGGTCTCTCTGGTCTCCTGGGCTTGTCCTGCCTCAGAGGGACTTCCGCCTTCACTTGCAGTAATTGTAGCTCTGGTGAAGCAGGTCCTGCAGGCATTGCACTTGTTGTGCCTGGTGCAGCAGAAACTGCAGTGTGAATGTTGCTGTTGTTGTTGTTGTTGGAGTTTGTGCGGCCTGTGTGGTCTCTGCGCAGCAGGGGCTCATGCTCATCAGGACTGGAGTTGATGCTGATGTTCACCCTGATGTCATCCCCGCTTAGCTGGCTCTGGAGCAGGCCACCTCCCTCACCCTGTGGCCCGGCTGGGTTTGTGTTACCAAAGGTGCTGCTGGAACTACCAGTAGTGCCTGCATATCCATTATGCAAAAGCACCCCAGCTCCGCTTCTCACTCCTGTCCCATTATTAGTTAGCATGACTGGATGAGGCTCTGCTGCTGCCACTACATTCATCTTGGCCACACCCATTTCCACCTGCTTCAGGTTGGACTTGTGTCTGCCAAACTTGAGCCGGGAGGATGAAGACTCCTTGCTAGGATTTTTGGAGCCAAGAGCAAGGCTAGTGGGCCTCTTGGGGAGATTCTGTTGTTTTGGAAGAGGAAACATAGTGGGTGGGGCATCAAGTGTTGCACCACTGCCTGCTCCAAATTCAGCCTGATGCCCTCCTCCGGCCCCTGCACTCACCTCGGCTGCTAACTTTATAAACGGGTAGAGAAGGCTGGAGCTGCCTGTGCTGAGCGGGTCTGGAGCACTGAATTGCTTTTGAGAATGCTCCATCAAGTTCTCGTCTGAGCTCTCCTTCAGGTTCTTGTCGACCTCCTTGGGGTCCAGCTTAGTGGTCTCCAGGTCTTCCTGGGTGAGTTGCAAGCAGACAGGCATACTTGGACCTGCTCCAGCCTCCTCAGATGGGGCTGATTCTGAGATGGTGGACATGACTGTACTGGGAGTGAGGCCTGCTGTGGTGGTGGTGGTGCTTGTGGATAGACTGGCTCCGCTGGTCTCAGGGCTTGGGAGACGTGCCTGTGCTTGGGCCTGCTGTCTCTCGTAATTTATGGAGTTCCTGTTCTTTTCTCCTGTGCCTCCTGTGCCAGGGCCACTTAAACCAATGCCACTCACTGATGTTGTGCCTGAGGTGGACATATCTCCAGGAAGGTTCTTTACCATGCCATCATGGTCCTCAATGTATGAGGAGGAGGAGTAGTCTGGGTAGGGACCCATCTTTGGAACTCTGCGACTATGAGTGAGGTTTCTACAATAGGACAAGAAACAACAATTAAAACGGTAGAGATCACACATATTCACAAGTTCAAATTCCATACATTTGACCTATTGAGACTAATTTAAGATCATAGTTCATTATCATCATCTATAGCAAAATGGACACCACAACTGGATAATGCTCTCAGAAACTTGCTGATGTGCAGTCACAAAATGTTCAGATAACTGCATGTATTAACAGACCTTTCATTCTGTAGGGCTGTGCTCATTGGGTTGACAGTGGGGCTGACTGACTTGTTCCTGTCCCAGATAAGGAGCAGCTCTGCCATGCGTTCCTCTGCACACTGAGCCGTTAAACGAGCCTCTGCATCCTGATCCCAACAGTCCTCCATCGTTTCCTTCAGTGAACGAACCGCCTAATAAGAGACACAGGGAGAAAAAGAGATTAAAATTGTATACAATCATCCGCTGTAAAACAGCCTCCCACTTCAATAAAATTAATGTGACTCTAGAATGTACACAAAATCGTTCTAATTCTCAACATTCTTCTGTACTTGTAGTTTTTCTGATTACCTGCAGCTCTGCTACAAATACTCATCTGAGAGTGTTCTAAACTCTGGGACTGAAAGAAATCAATTCACATGCTGAGTTGCTATGATGATCTGACGCACACTAGGGTGCCAGAAATGCGTTTTTTTCTCTTACACAAACTGAACAGAATACACATGTATGCTCACCAGACTATTCTCCTTCCAAGCTTCAGGAAACTTTGGCCTCTGTTTCTCTCGAGAAACCAGAACCTGCATGTCCTCGAAGGAAGGGTGATTTCCCACTTCTGCCTGAAAAGCCATCTGGTACTCTGGTACAGTCTCTCCTGGAAACAGACACACAAACACACCCAGGGTTATAACACTAAAAGAACAGAATTTTTTTTTAACAGATTTTTTTTTTTTCTTAAGAATTTATAAAATATTCTGAAACTAAACATGACAAGTCAATGTGTGTCAATAGTACAAGTTCAGCTCATGAATACAGAGGATTAATTAGACACTGACTTCAATCCACCATGGAATGTGCAACACTATATAGGGCAGCAGTTTGCCAAGGCCGAACCTTAAAAAGCCTTACATAGAAGGTACAAATAAAATCTAGAAAATAACATTAATTGACAAAGAGAAAGTATATACCAGAGAGCATCATCTAGTAGACCATCATATGGATGGGGACCCATCAAAGTATTTCAGTGGACTAAATCAAGTTCTTGAAAAAAGTACCATGGTACAACTGATACAGATCAACTCTCAAGTTTTCTGAACAAATTACCAGTTTGGATTCTGTAGTAGATCATCTGTTGTGCATTTATGTAAATTATTTATTTATTTTTTAAAGAAGAATTTCCTAAATTTTCATTTCACCTCTGCGGATCTGATTAGCAAACTGATGATATGGATTGTTCTATTTAAAAATAAAAAAAAAAACCAAGATGACGAAAACAATATTTAAAAGATAAAGAAGACCGTGATTATTCTCCAAGTGACTATCCATACCACTAGACAAAACTAAAAACATGCAGCACCACTATAAACCAAAATCACTTCAAATTGTTTCACTTGTATCCATTAATGATTAAGTATATAAATGACTAGCTAAATATTCCTGACATAGAATATAGCATACTATATAAAAACTCCTAAAGTATGCTGCAAGTCATGCTGCAATCATTGTGCTTAGCCAACATAATGCACACTGTATAGGCTGCTAGATCTCACCTGGGAAAAGGTCTGTACAGCGCATGAAGGTCTCCCAGTATATCAAGCCAATGGCATACATATCCACCTGCTTTAGAGCAGACTCACAGTCCCTCAGGTTCACTGCTCCTTCCAGCACCTCTGGGGCCATGTAGCGGATCGTACCCACCTACACAGGGGCACAACACCGTTTTGAGAAAGGAGATGGCAGCATATTTGCATAGCACACCTCAGAATTGACAAAACCATAATAGACAATAAAATTGGGTTATTTCATGCAAAATATACATATATATTTTTTAGAGTTTCTGATAACCACAACATGCATATTCAATTTGATCAACATACCTCACTGATAGCAGCGTTCTCCTCCTCTCCAGGTCGGACAAGACGATTTCCTGTCAGCTTCATGGACAAACCAAAATCACTGATCACACACGTGCCATCATTCTTGACCAGAACGTTTCTGCTGTTCAGGTCCCGGTGTGAAACTGCAGGTTTATATGAATCTGAGACAGGGAGGAAATTGTTTTCATTAGTTTTATTTTCTGTTATTCATTCATTCATTGTCTACCGCTTATCCGAACTATTCTCGGGTCACGGGGAGCCTGTGCCTATCTCAGGCGTCATTGGGCATCAAGGCAGGATACACCCTGGACGGAGTGCCAACCCATCGCAGGGCACACACACACACACACACACACACACTCTCATTTAATCATGCAAACACACACTACGGACAATTTAGAGATGCCAATCAACCTACCATGCATGTCTTTTGATTGGGGGAGGAAACCGGAATACCCGGAGGAAACCCCCGAGGCACGGGTAGAACATGCAAACTCCACACACACATGGCGGAGGCAGGAATCGAACCCCCAACCCTGGAGGTGTGAGGCAAACGTGCTAACCACTAAGCCACCGTGCCCTATTTTCTGTTATAGTGGATGAAATTTTTATGTCTCCATTAAGGATGCAATACATCTTTGTATCAGATTAACTATAGTAAGAGTTACTATGAAAAGTAAATCTTAAGGAATCATTATAAATGTTAGTGAGGAGAACATGCAAACTCTGTGCACACAGGGCAGAGGTAGGAATCAAACCTTTAATCCCAGATGTGCAAAAAAACCTTCATAATAATTATACATGTGCACTACATATGGTATAAAATAGTGCCAATCTAGAACTTACAAGCACAAAAGAAAACCATTTGAAATTCAGCCACAGGAAAAGTTTATCAGAATCAGATAATGCCCACATAAAGCAAGTTAAGCAACCCAAGGTTCATTTGTAAAGTAATGCTACAAAGAAAATCTAACGTGAGAAATGTAATCCAGAAAACTGTAAAAATCACAGTAAGGTTTTAATTTCTTGCTCCTTGCAAAACATCTTTATTTAAATTGCTTAGGAACTATTTCTATGCAAAGATTGCCAAGCATTTTTGAGAAACAAGTTCGGTACTTTTCAATGCTGTAATGCAACAGAAATTCCATTAGCACCAGAAAATGCACAATGTACAGACAGCCACCAGGTGGCACTGCAGCAATTGATATAATGACAATGAATGCCCATGCTACCCTAGTGTGCGTTTGTGTCTGAACTTCAGGCTCTAATGAAGTCAAAGCTGGGGGAGGCAGAGATAGGGAGGGGAGGGAAGAAGGGAGAGAGAGAGAGAGAGAGCGAGCGAGAGAGTGAGAGCGAGTGTGTCAGTCAGCACGGAGCTGTGCCAGACGGAGACCCAGTAAGCAAGGCATCCTGCTGCAGCTCTCTGGCAAACTGCCATTACCAGGGCAACTACAGGAGCAAAACACACAAATTAGCTCCATCTTATCTGTACTGCTCCTGCTGTTGGCCCTTTAAAGACCAGGTGACTGCAAAATTTTGACAGCTTTGCAGACACCCCACTCTCGCCATTTCTCTTATTTCCTTAATCCTAATAAACAACACAGCTGACAAGTAATGCCTGTCTGAATACTTTCCCTGCTCCATGGTATGCACTACTACTGGGGACTTGACAAAAAGACCACTGTTCTTTCAAGTAAAATGACACAGCATGGAAAAAAAGGCGACCTAATGCCTGAATCACATTTCAAAAGGAAAAAAAAACCCAAAACAAAACTCTGTGACCTAGATGTGCAAATCAGATCGTCCCTGGGGTGGCTTCAAACAGCCAGCCCATGGGCGGATTTGCATTGCTTTTTTAATCCAGTGTGGTTAGAAGCATGTAACAACCATAGAAAACAGGGTGGACTCCACTTATATATCCTGCTTACTCTATACAAATCCCACTAAAGATTACAGAGAGCTTACTTGGCCACATATAGCAGATGAGAAAACAAATCCAGGCATAAAGTTACTTGTTATTTGAGAGGGAAGTAAGGAGTTGTTGCAGTTAAATAAATCATAAATTAAATCGTTTGATTCTGTACCAAACAGATGCATGCAATATATTTGTGCAGTTTGCTTTCATGAAACATGAGCAAAGACAGATGGCCATTGAGTCTTATCTGAAGTCTTGCAAAATTTACATCAGCACTTTCAACCTTCTTAGTCACCAAAATGTAAAAAAAATAATGTGTAAATTTTGAAAGGGAAAGAACGATTTGAGATAATGTTCGTGTATGTATGTGTACAGAAGCTGAAGGTGACCCTGACCTCCTCTTAGCAGCTCAGTGTGTAGGTAGGCCAGTCCTCTGGTGACCGAATGGGCGAGACGGCAGCAGCTCACCCAGTCTAGGGCATTCAGACTCAGGTATCGACACAAGGAGCCCTACAAGAGTGTACACACACACACACACACACACACACACGCACACACACACACACACTTTAGGCTGAGACAACATTAATGATGCATTCAGGCATTGTATCTTAAAAGGTCAGAAACATACCAAAAGGTCCAATTAAGCATCATGGTGTAGCATTTAACATCATGCCAGTAAATAACATATTTCTATACATACTGCAAAACTAACTGAGCTGTGAAACAAACGATTTAATCATTAAATCAATCATTTATTTGTTGCCACCCTAATGGCCACAATAATTAGTATGCTAATGCTCATCAACAATAGTTAATCCTGGAGTGCAAATGCACAGAACACAAAACCACTGGCTCCACATCATACCCCACTAGGCACACTTTCTACCCCTTAAGTCATCTTAAGAGTCCTCTTAATCAGTCTAAGAGCTGTTATTTTTCTTAGAGGAAATGCAAACATTTGCCTTTAAGTACTCCCTGCAATTCCCCAAGTTTAGAGCCACTAACGTAAATAATTAGCAGTGTAGTGAAACAAGAACAAACGAGACACTGTGCGAACAACGTAATGTCTGTCTGTTCAGACACAACAGCAGAGACATTCATTCCTGCGTCACACCCATACACACATGTAAGACAGGTGAGCCTGTTGCAACATGTTACACTGTACAAGAATGTGCTGCTTTCTAGATCAGAGGAGTCATGAAACACACAACTCTTGTCTGAGCATACATACTGCCTAGGGTGGGTAGTTAAACTGTTTGATCCACTGAACAGTTGACAGTGGTAGGTTGCCTAAAAAGAAATAAATAAATGAAAGAAAAACAAATTTGATATTCAAATGCAGTGAGCTATCATTAACTCAAAACAAAGAGAGACAGAAAGAGAAATAGAGTAAATGAAAGACAGAAGAAAAGAGAGAGAGAGAGAGAGAGAGAGAGAGAGAGAGAGAGAGAGAGAGAGAGAGAGAGAGAGAGAGAGAGAGAGAACGCGAGAGAGCAAGCGAGAGAGAGTGCACAATAAGCTGATAACACACCCTTCTCCTACTGCCTGTTCTAACAACATCTGAACCACCTATAAAAATACCAACCCAGATAGTTGCGTTACCGGCAGGACATTTGACTCCCCTCTTATCATGGCCAAAAATATTAAGAGGTGGTTAAAATGAATGCAAAGAGATAAGGTCAGTTGAAGGTAAGCAAAGGAAATTCTATACTATCTTACACAATCCAGTCAGAGCTGGGTGAGTAGTTGCAGTGGCTAATGGATCAGTACTCACATGTGGATAATATTCCATCACCAGCAGGTACTCCATACGGCTGTCCGTTGTCAGGCGTTCATCTCCTACAATGAAGCGTGCTATGTTGTCGTGTTCTAACAGGGGGATTCGGTAAATGGCTCGCTCGTTGACAAAGTTCTGGCGGTTCGTATAACTGAAGACTTTTACTGCAACCGGACGCTCATCCAGAGAGCCTTTGTAAACCGAGCCGTAGCGGCCACGGCCAATCAGCTGCAACAGACCACAGAAGAAAGAACTTGAATAAACTGTATAGCATAGAGAAAAGGTTGTGGATTAGAGAAAAGAGGTTTACCTCCAGCAGCTTCAGACTGTCTAAATCGACTGAGGGCTCAGATGCTGCTGCCTCCATCATGTCCATATTGTGCAGACCCTGTTTACGGTCTCCTGAAAAGCCATGCACACAGACAGACACACAGGTCAAATCTCAAAATCAATATCATTAAGGTCCACTGTCATGAAGTAGATAAACCGTCTCACCTGTCAGCATGCGGTAGCCAAAGAAGACCGCCACAATGAGTACAGCTATGACTGAGACAGATGCCAGAGTGATGAAAATGGCATCATCGCGGTGCACTGGCCGTGGGTCTTCTGAGGGGACAGAGAGAGATCATTATCTGTTTTTTTTCTAATATAGCTACAGACCTGGAGAATAGGATGTTGTTAATATTCAGAACAGCATACAGAATATATTTTCTTTGACACTACAGCTCACTAGACTTATCACAGTTAACATATTTTTTCCTATTTGGAGGTTTAGTTTGATAAAGCAAGGGAGAGAACTGAATGAACATAAAGATAGCATCCAAGATCTGCTTCTTACTGTGCATAGGAGCTGAAATCAAATAATCAAACTTGCATCCCCCATCCCTACTGTTTGCCATTAATCATTAAAAAGGTCACAACACCTTTTCAAAACCTTCACAATACAACAGTGAGACATGACAGTAAAATGTGATTAGATGACTGCATAAAGAAAAGCTGCAAATACTGTATATGATTTCAAGTGATGTCAAGTAAACACAAACACACTCAGTTCCTTTCTCTCTGCACAGGACCTGCAGACCATCATGCTACCATAAAACAATGTACATCACTTAAATACACACAAAAAAATTGGCAACCCTGACACACTAATATTCACAAAAACAAATCTGCCCATACTTGGTCAGTACTAGTTTACTCTGATTGACTAAATATGCGTCCTATTTGATCAATGTTTCAAGTTGAATCGATCAACCAAAATGCAACTATCATCCTGTTAAAATTGCCCTCATGAGTCCATTTCCCCTCAGGTTCATGTTTGAGTTAAAAGTGTTCAAACAACATGATTCCCTATCCTAGCACTCAAGAGTGAGAAAGGGGAAGTCTCTATGTGTTTCACACAAACATACATTAATTTACATTCTATCCACATACACAAATGTAACCTTGTATGCGTCAGCGTCTAAGATTGGTAATGCATGTTTTCCCTTTTACAATATCAGGAGTATCTGGCCATTCAGATGCCTGTTCAGTAGTCCAATGTCTTGTTGAGATTGGACTACTGCAACTGGCTCCTGATATCTCCTGGAGTGCATTCAGATACTACAACTCATCCAAAAACTGATCTCCCTCATTTCTCATACAACACTTGTTTGCTGCTTTCACTTTACTGGCTTCCTGTAACTGCTTGCATCAAATTTAAAACACACTTGCCTAAAAAGCCCAAAATGGATCCCACTTCTGCCTGACGGCACAAACCAACGTCTGCTACTCATTTCCTTATGCATCTAGCATGGCTTAACTCAAATCACCATCTCTCAGGGTACAAGAAAGACGTGCTTCGGAACTCTTTTCTGTGCTGGCACTTGGGTGGTAGGGTCCACTATTTATTGGACCCTGATTTTTTGAAACAAACAAACAAAAACAAAAGACTTTGTTCTTTTTTTGTTGTTGTGATACCAACCCTTTGTGCCAACTACTCTCTAACAGGGTTTTAGGTTGATAATATTCTGACCAAAATGCTTTAATGAAAATGACAGTCTCTGTCACCTTTATGCACAACCATATAAAGACATACACAGGGTGGTGCGCACATACTGTTTACATGTCCTGGAGCCAGCAATGTTTGGCGTGGAGGCCAAATGTCTGCCTGCCTTTCCTCATGTCCCGCCTATGCATTCACTCCCCTGCTTCCACTTCCTGCACTCCTCTCTTCATCACCCCATCCATTATGGGCGCTCTGCTGGCTTCCTCCTCTCTGCTTACTTAAGCGCACTCTATCAGTCCTCACTGCCGCTCTCATCTCACATGCCTTTCTCTATCACTGCTCCAGATCCCCGCTCTTTCACTCTCTCTCTTTTTCCCTCTACTACACTGTTGCTTTCACACAGAGCTGTGAGTCAGAGCTATGGGCTACTGGTCCAATGACAGAAGCGTGAAGTGATCTGACGCAGAGTGGGCTAACACGACAGAGCTGGTGACTGATGTTCAATGGCGAAATGCCTGAATGATTCTAATAAACACTTGTCATATGTTACCCCTAGTTTCAATTATCTCTCAACAGTACTTTGTCCCCCCACGCCGTGTGGCAGGCAGGGTACAAAAACAAAATCAATAATCCATTTTTTTGCGGTCATTGCCAAGTGATTTTTGTCCCATAAATAAGTACCCATGCTTAATTTACCTGGGTACATATGTACTGCACAGGAACATGAGGATAGAGCTAGAAATAGAGTATACCAATGATTTTTAAATGCATCCCTGACCAAAAGGGTCATGAGCTGCCCATCAAGTCAGCCAACCGCCATTTTAAACAAGAAAATTAAAGAACTGAACAATACTATACCAAATCGTTAATCAAAATAGCATACCACAATTTCTTACTTTATATAATGGGTTTACTATTTATAACGATTGTGATGTGGTCAGTTGTTCAGTAGTAGTGCCTGATATAGTAGTAATGCCTCCTATAAAGCCAAAAGCAGACTAAAAGCTAAAGCTGTGTTGCTGTGAGTTTTTAATAATAAACTTGGAGAACAGTTTACGTATCTATTATTTTTTTCTCCTTATTCCTGATTATACATATTTAATATACATCTACTGTTTGCTTCAGGCTTGTTCAGACACAAAATTTTGTTGGCACTTCATAATGAATGCGTCCCATCAAGACCAAATATCGATCAAACTCCAATATCGACCCTGTACACAGAGAACAGGCAAATTGGTGGTTGTAAGAGATCCACAATGTGCCTGCATCAATATGGCATTATTATGTTACGTCCTCTCCCTTGGCTTGCCTAATGTGGTTTCCTCTGCTCTTTTGTCTGTGGCAACAGAGGGATGGCAGTTTCCCTGGGCTACCAACTCTACTCACAGATCATACTCCCACTCCCAAACTGCATAGCAACCCACACCCAGCTGCAGCACTGTCAGTCACACTCCTCTCCTTCACCAAAACGAGCTGCTTTGGGTTTTATTGAAACACTGCTTATTTGAACTATTTCAGAAAATGCCCTTGAACCCTTGCACAGGCAGTGAATAAGGGGGTATTTCAACAGGAATGTGCTAAATGCATTGTTGTGTGCTACGAAATTACTATTAATACAGGAAACATGTTTTAGTTTATATTTAATATGCAACATAATTATGTGTGACCTTCTCTTGCTGAAGATGTCGAAGCCCAAGCCTGGGGCTGTCTGTTGCTTTGCAGTAGCATGCTTATGAAGTATTTAATGCTCAGCAGCATTAATCATAACTGCTTCCTTTTTAGACAGATTTAATAAATATAGCAATCAGCTAGGGCATTGACTGTGGCCATACTACTTCTTTACCCCATCCATGTGGGTAACATTAATATAATAACAGTCTCATATCTATGGGCACATTTAGTTCCAACCATCGCTGCATGGCTTTCTACCTCTGGTAATTAACATTCACCATATCAGCTAGCATGCTCTTCTACATCCTGCTTATACGCAGACTACTGTAGATGTGAACGATAACTACATGGCTGTAAATTACCCCGACTGGGCTTCATTATCTGATTGTAGAAGTTAATAATATTTTGGTTACCAGTGCTTACATAATATAAATACACTACATAATTGCAGAATGGTCATATCTGCAGCAGAATCTGTAGGATGAAGCTCCAAGTGCATGGTTGAGAGTCACATCTGTCTAAAGGGTATCTAATATTACAAAAATATGTCTGTAACGTAAGCTCTGTCCTTTCATTATCATTTTGTGCATATGCAATTCTCTCTGTTTCACATTTAATATGCTACACAGGGCTTCTTGATGCAGAAGATGTTTTAATTTCATATAACCAATTTATCCTTCAAGTTATTAATCATGGACTGCCTCCTCTTCTCTCTTGAGCATAAAAGCACATGAGAAATGGTACTGAGCGAATCCATCAATTCTCTTGCCATGGGAGCCAAGCTAGCAGGCTGGCAGCACAGTCATGGAGTTGTAGCATGGGAGGCATACACAACATAAACACCATGACAGTCTTCGACCCAGAAAAGTGGCATCTTGTGCTTTAATTCGATACAAATCATTTTACAAAGAATTCCCTTAAGATATGTGTGTGAGAGAAAGAGGTGTGTGTGTGTGTGTGTGTGTGTGTGAGTGAGAGAGAGAGAGAGACAGAGAGCAAAGGAAAGATAGTAAAGAGAGCCTGCTATCAGTGATAGATAATTCACATAACTCTAAGAAGATATTGGAAAACAGGCATCACAGTCAGAGGCAAAAATGTACTTTGAATTAATTCAAAGTACAATGTGCACTTTTGAATTTTAACCTAGTGTTTTGAAGTCCGGAGATTAATAGCCAGAATGTCATATGACTAGTGTAAGCTCATAGCCGTTGATTACTACCATTGACCCTTTTGCTGGAGGAATCTTCCTCCACCATCGAACAATGAATCACCTAGCTTGTCTACCACACACCAAAATGCTTTGATCTGTAAGCAGAATAACATCTTACAATTGAGAGACAAAACAAATGTTAGCTGGACATGCTGTTGTATGTCTCTCCAACAGTTGGTGTAGTATTGCGAATAAACCAGCAATGTGCTGTGATCTTTAGTGCAAAGTTCCTCAGGATTCTCTGTAGTAGGAAATTTATTTTTTCAACAACGACTCAATTGAAATTCTATAACGGACACATGGACCACATCACAAATTACAGTCAAACCCAATCAGGCAGTAATGTCAGTCATTCACAAACCTGCAAACTAACAATCAACATCTGAAAATGCTGTACTGCTTTCTTTCAGTTGTCTTGTTTTGCAAACATAATGGGCCTAACGGCTCAGAGGCAACAATGCGCTTGTTTGCCTTACCACTCAGACGGGGCTATTACAAGCATATTAATAATTTTAATGGATTCAATCCTTCTACTGCATCCATGAAATAAACTAGACTTCCACAACACAGAATCACAATAAAGTACAAGAAGAACTAAAGCCTGAATTGTCCAGTAGATTAAAAGCAACCTGAGAATTAAACTGCAGTACCACGTTTGTATCACTATAAACTTTTTACATAAAATGTTCTGCTTGTTGCACCGCTATCAAAGACCCTCATATGTGTTATGGCTGTAATGAATTGCAGATACAGCAGGGCTATCAGCAGTTTGACAGCAAGTGATGACACCAAATCTTTCCTCTCGAGTTTATTGACACACAGTCTTTTCCTTTTACGGGGATTATGTCTGTCATTGTAGATAATTAAACACAGAGTCAGACGTCTCCTATCGAAGAACTTCCGTTTAGGAGCCCTGCAGCAGTACTGCCAAAGAAGCATTTCCTCAAAAGATAACACGCCATGTTCATGCACTCTCAGGAGGCCACTGTTCCAGTACTGAGCACAGACACAGACTCATTTCAGACTCGTTGCAATTTTTTTTTTTTTATCTTCATCTTGATGATCTCGCTATTTCAGTTCAGCTGGCTGAGCCCTCTGTGACCTCAATCACAATGAGATGTTGGAACTATGGCAAATGTATGTTAGAATTCTTATAACAGTGTCAGATACCATTAACCTGAACACACTTGTGCTCTACAAACAATTGAGAATTTGTATAGACAGCTGGTTTCAGTGTGAAACTCCTTTTCTATCTTCCAGTACTGTTAGGAGACATGAGAATGTTAAACAATAGGACAACAGGTTAGTAAGTGAGAGTTAGGGTTAGGGTTTGGGTTGAGAACATGAAAGTTGAGTAAAGTGATTGACCAGAGATAAGTAGAAGAGAGCATACAGTGGATTGAATTGGAGTGGAAAAACAACCAAGGCAAAGCATTCTGCATTTAAATGTCATAGCTCTGAATCCAGATTTAGGTGAGATAACTAAGAGAATGGCAAAGGCAGGTAAGATCAGCCTACAAGGGAAAGGAATGCTCCATTTACCCTCCACCCGTTCAGCATTCAGCCCTCAACCCAAAGAGAAAAGCTCCTTCTGAATCAAAGACCTGCCTTTGCCGAGTGTCTAGACATCTAAAGGCTCAGCAGACAAGCTGGATGCACGAGTTCAGATTTCACACTGCAGGATGAGTGTCTGTGACCATGACCCATGTGACCCTGAGCCACTTGACCGGTTTGACCCCAGTGGAGAGTGTGCTGACATATTCATGAATCTGAGTCACAGTTAGCCTGATTCTGCTAAGGACTACAGCGAATGCCCCATCCATTATGGAGACTGCGGTGTTTCGGGCTAACTCTTAACCTGAAATGGACAGAGTGTGAGAGGTATGAACCTGCAGCTGGCAAGACAACATAAGAGTAGGGACAGTGATTTCACCAGAGTAGTAAGTGGCTTGCACTTCCCAAAAAGGGTTTATGCCCAAGTCTCACCCTTTCTTCAGTATATAATCTTAGCCGGGTATTGTTAAAACCTCTGTACAAATAAAATGCTTTTATTGAAGTACAAATAAAAGGCTCTGACTGAAATACTCAGCCCTGATTTTATCAGTACAATGTTTTTATAGCCATGTCCATTTTTCCTCGTTAAAAAGACGTGCACATTCTAAAAGTACAAACAAAACAGCACAGGCGTCCACCAAGACAGTCAGGCAGCCTAAATGTCATAGCATAAAAAAGGCAGACATGACTCCAAGTTATTCTCTCAGCTTGCCATTCTGCTGTCTGAAGGCCACCCACACATCTCAACAGGCCGACTCTTCAAACCTCATCATTAGCACCACACAGGAATGTCTGTATCATAACCCCAAACTACTTCCTCATTTATGTCTTATACATATACATATGCTTTACATTTCAGAATTGATGGGACATCTATCCTGCCCTAAAGCTTTATAATTGGAAAATTGATGGACGGAAAGAGGGGGAAAGGAGGATCATAAATCTGAGGGATAGGCCTTTGTGAGAGTGGTTGACTTTGTAAGTGTATATTTATGGCTCCATCAGAGAGGAGACATGGGGGAGACTTGAGGCTGAGGGAAAACAGAGAATGGTGAAGACAGTGTCTGGAGGGAGCTCATATTTTCAGCTACTTGCCTGCAATTAAATTATCTGCCAAGGTCAATCCACACTTGATCAATCAGCTTCTTGTGGCCTTCACACCTGCTTTCGTGCTCACACCCACAACCTTATGGCAAACCTGAAGATACAACACGTGCTCTCCATGTGACGCGTAACAGATTTTCTCCAACAAAACAGAGGCAAGTGTTTTTTGCTGCACGCAACTGATAGTGCAAGTTTATTTCTAGTGTAGGTTGGGAGTGGCATTAAGCACATTACTAACTAACAAGGGAGTAGCTAAACAAATGCACATGCTCTCTCTGGCTCTGCTGTCTGCAGGGTGGTATCTTCATGGAGTTTGGTCATTAATCATCAGTAGCAGCACTGCAGGCTTACTCCTCACTGGGAGACTGTTCACAGAATACAAACATGCAAGGAACATCAAAACATACAACTGACAGACTGTGGGACAACTCAGAGATAAGCCAAATCTCAGCCACCGTCTAACCTTCCCAAAGGGCAGTGCCATTATACTCCACATCTGGCTCTGGACTGATAAGCAGAAAAGCACACTACAATAGCCGGGCCCAATTTTAAGGTATTTTTCTTTGTGCTTAATTACACAATCTGTAACAAGCAGAAATTCATGCAGACCATTTCCTTTCTGAACCACAGACTGAAGGCTCAATTTTAGACACCATTTCTGCTGTGTGCAGGATTGTTGGAAAATGAAATATAATGGGTACATAGATTTACTGTTTTTATAAATGTTTATTAATTCATTTTAATTTATTTGTGTTTCTTGAACTTTTGTTTGACATCCAGCACTATGAGCTAACGGTCTCACCCCAAACAACTATTTTTAAGGTGGAGCAGAGATTAGTTCCTCAGACTGAAATGTGGTTCAAAAACTGCTTTGAAAACCATAAAAACTTCTCAAACTTTTGGTGCAAACTGCCTCAGGTGGACCTTAGGAGAACAAAGATGAGAAAGATTGTGTGAGAGGATAGCTGTGAGCAGGGGGGTTGAAGGCAGGTAAAGTCCTCTTCTCTTTAAGCTACCGCTGCCCCAACCTTCGCAATCAGTATTCCAGTCATTATTGCACTGACAGCTAGCACACACACACTCTCTAAACACATCAATGATGCAGTAAGACACCCTCAATTTTATGTAAGGCCACAACAAAAATGCCTGTTTGCAAATGAGTTTATGTAATTCAAAAATGTCAAACATTACTTAATATAAATAACATGTAATTTATAAAACACAATGCCTCGGAATAGGTATACCAGATGGTACCAGAATTGGTATGAGCCAGAATATCGCAACACAAAATTCTGGCCAGGCGAATGTGCGGTTCATATCTTATCGTATCATGATTTTGCCATCTAATGTTCATTATAAGCGCTACCTCTACTTACACATCAGCCAGAGGCAGCAGCAGAGGTAGCCACATACAAAACATGAAGTTTGCGAGTGGGAACCTAGCAGCCTTAAAGCAAGCTTACTTAAAAATCCAAAACAGTTTAACTAATCCAAAAGAACAGTTATGGCATATATGTCAAAAATAAGTATTCGATTAACATTTGGCCCAGAGCCTTGTTTTGTTTGGCTTATGTGAACTTATATTACACAGCAATAGGCCATAGCACACATTACTGCCAATCTTTCCATATTAAGAACAATGCCATGAAATGCATTTTAAGACACTGAAAAAGATTAAAATAACAAGATAGGAAATAACACCTTATTTTACAAATCTTGATATAAAATATGAAATAAAATGTACAGATATTTTAACGGTCAAACTTCTTGTCCATATGTTAAAATGTTATGTTTTATTTGTGACAATATGAAGTCTGTGAAGCCTGTATCTGGATACATCTCGAATTGTTGCTTTAGAGTTTTGCCTTGTGTCTAAATCTATTTGTATTCGGTTCACAATGTTTCGTAAATGCAAAGTGCTTGCTAAAAAAATAAAAGAAACACATTTCTTTATTTTCTAGAACAATACTCTGTGTTCTCTGTGTAAACGGTTCTAGCTAACACAATTCGTCACAACAGAAGTTATGGGAAAAGTAAAATTCTACGCTTATGTGACTCATTAGCCAAGGTACAGTACAAAGATTTCTCCACCTCACTCAGCACCTCTAATACTATTTCACTATATCACTATCCCAACGGTTTAAGATGAATAACAGTGTGGGGAGTTTTATACCTAGTTTGTTGAGCAAAAGTAATAATACTACCACCAGTGGAATATGTACTTTATTATTTTACTTGAATGTGATGGTACTGGCACGTCATTCAGAGTACTCTTGCCTTGTGCTCAGTCTTTTCAGAATCTGAACAGGTTCCACCACCATTAACCAGGATAAAGCAGATTCTGAAGATGAGTAATTGAACGTGTTATAAATGGGAAATACTGTACTGCTAATAATTCTCATATTTATAATTAAGTGTTGTCTGTTCTGTTACCTGAACCAGGCAAGTAGTAATATATTTTGGGTTAAAGTGTTTTTTTTTTTTTTGTAATAAAGTATGGCAGGAGAGAAGCGTTGAAGAGGAGAAAAACAAGTTTACTTGTTTAAATTGCTTAATTAGACTTAATTATTACTTAATCATGGTTAGGTAATTCACTTCAAAATTATGCTTTAATGTCCTATTGTGTTGGAATCAAGTTAACACTACTGAAGTGAGCGCTCTTCAGAGTTTTACATTATGTAACACAAGCATATTACAGGGTTATTTGTGTACTGAAAATTTGAATACTTTTGAGATGCAAATTTAATTCTGCTCTCTAACATGAATTAGGCTAGATCAGTCCTAATGACCCAGTTAAAAAGACAATTTATCTTAAACAACTTGATCCTTCGTGTCCACTGGAATTTTGATTGTTGACTATGTACAGAGAAATTAACACATTTGCCATCATGAAAACGACTGAGCTATTAATTAAGGGTGATGTATTCATTATTCAGCTACCAATATTCCAAGTATTCCACCAAAGCCTACATACATCTTCACCCTTTTGAAAGGCACTTAGCACCTCCTCTCAACAATGTTCTTTAGAAACGGTCATACAGCTCTGTTTTGCCCAGGCTCTTCACAAGAGACCTTCTTTCAGCACATCGGCACAACAGATCTGCCGCAAACTGCAGCAGAAAAACAAATGAGTCACAGAGCTGAGCTCAGGCTTAATAGAAATGTACTGCTCGAGTACACAAGCAATGGCTAAACATAGATTCGAAAACTATGTTTTCATATTTAAAAGAATAAGCTAAATCACATTAAATAGCTACACATTCCAAGCGAAGGATAAATGTCTCTCTGTCAAATGAACATATCTGCTTAAAAAAAGTCATATGACTGTTTGGGGGGGGTTGGCAAAAACTCTTTAATATGATGATTCTGAGTCACCCTGAGAGTACTGTAACATTCACTCCCATTCAGCGTTCTATCAAATGAATTGGTGGAAATCACACGACATTGTCATACTTCACTGATGGTGTTTTAGCTGTTTTTGCTTGATGCACATTTATTTGTTCTCTAGTTGGTTATTAGAATGATAGTCAGATGACAGTCACATGATTAATCCTCATTACTCAGTTATTTACGAGGTTGTTTATCTAGAGGACACATAATAGCTGGCTGGTGGCTAACAGGAGGTGGTATTTGGTTTCCCTGTATTTTTTTTTTATTTTTTATTTCAAACTCTGTTGAAAATTTGGGTGAGAGTGAGTCATTCAGGGGCTGCTTGACCTCAGTGTGTAACTTTTTTATAGCTCTAGTTCTAGCTACTTCTTGCTTAATATGGCAGGAGAACGAAAAACAGATTAGGTTTTAAAGAATGTGGGTAATAAAACACATACATCATAAACAACCAGATGTGATAAGTTTGGCTCTATGCACTGTACATTAGTTATAGTATAGACATCTATATGGCTCACTTGTACATGAAGTCATCTCTAACACACGTGATGTGATGCAATGTGCTGTGAGATTACAGATTAAACATTTATTCACATAAGGAAACTGCAGCATTTACTCATATCCACAGAGCTGTGAACATTTGGGTTGTACCCCAAATCTTATTCAGCATGCATTCATGCATGCAGTTTGGTAAGCAGCCTAAAATTCTTGGTGAAACCAAAATTAATCTGAGTTGACACTACAGAAATTACGAAATGTTCCTATGCAAGCAGCCTACAATAGCTGTTTTTACTATCAGAGACCGAGACATTTCAAGACATTTCATCCTGTAGCTGTTTTTGAGTAATGGGCTAAATTTTGACAGCATGAATATCAGTGTGGGATCTATCCTCTGCCACTTATTAAAAAAAAATGTCCATTTTTCCCCCTGATTAATCTGTTGTCCTCTACAGTTCACCTTCTCTAGGCCCCAAAAGCTGGCAAAAGGCCAAAATGGAGGCAACCTCAAGCCAGTGAGACACACACACACACAAAAGCATATGCAACTGCTATTCAGAGGGCCAATGCATAAATGATTGTAATATATTTTCATTAGCAAAGTGTTTGCTTGTTTCACTTCAGTAAACTATTTTCACTCATTATTCCACTCATTATTCAACACTTCAGTAGCAAAATAGAAAGATGGTGGTTGCATTGTTTAAGTGGATAGAAAAAACGAAAAAGAAAATCAAAAGACTTCACAACTATTGGGCATGCCAAAGCTGACTCCAAATGAAATAATTCGCATCTACAAAACCTGACGGCCATTGATTTTTTTTATTCCATCCATTTTTCACCTCATTGTTCTGCCATATTTGTTCTGTGATTCAGTCCTATCCTTTCAACAAGACCACTGCCTCTATAGAGCTGCTCTGAAAGGCACAAGACAAAAAGGGGGAAAAAATGTGTGTGTGTGTGTGTGAGAGAGAGAGAGAGAGAGAGAGAGAGAGAGAGAGAGAGAGAGAGAATGGCACATGGGGAAGGAATGACGAAGAGGGAAAAGAGGCAACAGAAAAATATGACAGCACTTATGGAGATACAAGAGAGTGCACAGAGAGGAGACAAGCGTGGGGTTATGTCCTGAGGCGAGGCGCCACAAAGCTCAGGGCTGGAAAGAAAGACTGAGCTGAATAGGTGAACACAGGCTGAGCAGGATGCTGCGTTGTGTGGCTGCAGAACATACCAGTACTGTTTCTATGGAGAAGTCTCTCAAGCACACTGTGTAGATACAGTAGCTCAGAGTACAAGGTATAAGGTACAGGGTGGTTCCCTATTCATCCATTATACAACTTAAAAACGACACGAAAAGGAATTTCAAATGCACCTTCCCTACTTCCCTAACGTGACATATTTCTGAGTAAAATGAAGTTTCTCTGCTTCAAAATGGCTTGCTTTTCTGCCATAGACTGCTCTCTGGTCCGCTTTATCCTTTTTAACAACAAACGCAGTCTTCATAAGTGAAACCCAGGGCTCAATCCAGGAGTAGAGATTCAGATCTATGAACTGTTTAAACAATCAATCTAAAAGGACAAAAAGAAACAGCCATATATTCCAATACTTCTGATCACTTGAAAAATGGGTGGGCTCAAAGAAAAGGTGCCATATTCTGTTATCTAGATCTGGAAATAAATGCTGAAATTGATCTTGTATTCATTTTCTCATTTCAAACCCAAGTGTCTTTCAGTGTGTAGCAAGATAAAATAATTGGCCTTGCTGTGCCAGTACTTCAGGGGTGAACTGTATATAGCACCTGTACGTGCTCGGTTTATGCTCACTCCGACAAGCCTCTTTATATGTTGATTCATTCATTCATTGTCTACCGCTTATCCGAACTATTCTCGGGTCACGGGGAGCCTGTGCCTATCTCAGGCGTCATTGGGCATCAAGGCAGGATACACCCTGGACGGAGTGCCAACCCATCGCAGGGCACACACACACTCTCATTCACTCTCAATCAACATATATGTTGATTAGCCTGTTTACAAATCTTTTCTTCCAAATAAATGGTAAAGTTCACACACTACGGACAATTTAGAGATGCCAATCAACCTACAATGCATGTCTTTGGATTGGGGGAGGAAACTGGAGTACCCGGAGGAAACATGCAAACTCCACACACACATGGCGGAGGCGGGAAACGAACCCCCAACCCTGGAGGTGTGAGGCAAACGTGCTAACCACTAAGCCACCGTGCGCCCCCTATATGTTGATTAGCCTGTTTACAAATCTTTTCTTCCAAATAAATGGTAAAGTTAAGTCTATCCTACACTGTCAAGATGAAAACTAAAATAAGTGTTCCACAGCAGATTATGATAAAAGAAGAATAGTGATAATACATTTTTACATCATGTAAATAGTTATAATTAATATAAAAAAAAAATATATATATATATATATATATATTTATTTTCCTAAAGTATGTTATTGACAGAAAAACAAAAATTCTCTCAAAACTCATTTGTGGCCGTTTTTCAGATTTATATCCGATGGGATTTCCAAGACCAGCAAGCATACTGGATTTATGTAGACAAAAGTCCAAACAGTCACAAAGCCAAGAACAAAATGTCGACACTGATGTGGAAGCCTCTTACTGACAAGTGTACAATTAGTTACATCCAGATTTGTTTGATCTGGAAAATGGATTGCGGGGAAAAAAACAGACATTTCTGATTGCGCATGCTGAAAGAGCTTAGACCAGAAAATCAACCTCTCAACCATGTAATTTGATTGAAAAATGTATACTCAATGAATTACACAACAGAAGGCTGTTTGTACAGCATGTTTTTATTCATGAGAGGATTTTCAGAGTGAAACCAGTCAATCTTTCATCCCTAATCTTTTTATCTGGCTATGAGCCTAAATTTATGGTGTTATTTTTCCTGCCAAATGTTGAGAGCAATAGTTTCATCCTTGACCAAGGTTGCTTTTGCTTTCATACAGAAACAAATCTACACTCATATCTATCCTGCTATTTCACATTTTCATATGAACACACTCAGAGTTACACCCTAAACATTTTTATTAGAGTAATCGTTACATAGTGGAACTGGGGTTATAGAAATGGTCATGTGATTGGTATAACATGGACTTTTGAATAGATACAAATCTTAAACTCGACGTTGCTATTCTATCTAAAATGGAACTTCAAAACTTGAAACATCCTGCTTGTAACTCCCTTATATCACCAGTATGGTGTTTGAGTCACCTATTCTTAATTATTCTGGTTTATGACTTCTGTCACAGTTGCTGTATTAAAAATCCAAGAATGAATCCTGAAGGCACAAAGACAATAAGGTTACAAGACAGCAGGCTGATTTATGCATACAAACAGAAAAACTGTTTAAGAGCAGAAAAAACAAGACTTTGCACGTTAGTATGACCAAAATAATAGTTTATGAATATTGTTACTGTCTACTGCAATTATGATCGGTTCAAATGCTAATTAATATCTTATCACCCCATGGCTAATGAAATTTATTGTGACTTCAAATCAGATGGTGACTTTCGTGATGAAACAGGGCTAATATTCGTGGTAAATATGAAGCCTCATGTGCAGTAAAGAAGTGTGCAATTTTATGAAAAAGAAACTCACGTATGGTGGCACTAGTTGGACTGGGCACCCAGTTTTCAGTGAAGTTCACGTTGCACATGTTTGTGCTGCAGCAGCAGAAACGATACGTGCCATTCTGGATCTGTGACGGTGTGTTTGTCACCACGCAACGGTCGTCATGGCAATCCTGCTGGTCGCCAATGTAAGTCCAGCAGCCTGTGATCAAATGTTGATAACTGTTAGTACATCTGAGCAGAAATAACACAGAGCACATATATACTACTATAACTGTCAGTTATGAGGAAAAACAAAACATGTGTATTGACCTTGTTTGACCAGGCGAATATCACCGTCATGGGTTTTCTCCCAGAGGCCGTAGCAGCGGCTGCTCTTGCTGCACAGGATGGTGTTGTTCTCCCGTGACACATGCCAATCACCTGCCACACTCTGCTCATCGAACTGCTGGTGCTGGTCAGTAAAGGCACACTCCCTCTCCTCACTCTGAGCAGCTGCAGAGAAGATGAAGCAGAGAGAAAAAGATAAGGAAAAGCACCACAGATAATTTGAGCAAACTCACTTTTCCTGTGGGCTGACTAAGAAGCATTTCTCTATGATAAGGATAATCTGACTAAAGCAGGAAAGCATTAAAGGCCAAACCAGTACAACAGTATAAAATCTTAAATAATCAGATGTAAAAGCAGAGGTCTGTTGGTGGTCTGAACACCTACAATGGTAGCCAAACAACAGAGCACCTGTGTCCTGCTCCGCACCTGCTTAGCGCAATAAGCACGAACAAAAATCTGCTTTCAACAAATGCTATGACAATACAAGGTGGGCAGGAACAGCTGCACAAAAATGTGTCTATTTCCCTAAGGCAGTGTTCACAAACCAGATGATGCATTGATGTGTACTTCAACACTGATCATGATCCTTAAAATTTTAAGCCACTGATGATTGTGATTATGACTAAAGTCCACATTAGCATATATGCCCCTTATTGTTTCCAGAGAAATAAAAGGGGTTTTCAAGCAGCATTTAATGCAGACAAATAAAATGTGCTTAGTGATAAAGGCACTGTGAATCTGGTTGTCCTTATTTCCATACACAGCCATGTGAGGCTGTCTGTCTCCTGATAACAATCTCTGCTGCAGCTGGCCTACACTCACCCCACCTGTACCAAGCAAATTAATCCACACACTTTCTCTTTCATTTTTTTTCCAGGCTACTCTCTCTCCCTCTCCCCCTCAAGCCACCCTTCCTCTATCCCTATCATGCAAATAACCAGGCCAGAGTTAGCGAGGGGGAAAAATTGTAGTGGCAGTCGTTTATCAGCCTGGGTGAAGTCATAGAGTTGTGCTATTATATCAGGAGCATTCAGACAGTGAGCTGGGGGGGGCGGGGCTGCTGAAGCGTCCATCCTGTACCCCTCACACGTTTCGAAGAACACTACTTTATAGATGCTGAGAAAGCAGATGGAGCAAGGGAAACACACACACACAGACACGAGAGAGAGAGAGAGAGAGAGAGAGAGAGAGAGAGAGAGAGAAAGAGAGAGAGAGAGAGAGAGAGAGAGAGGCATGGCCCCAGGGGAGGGCTTTGTCTGCATCTCCACAGGACAGAAGTCTGAAATGGCTGCACCAGCTCCTCCTTACCAGAGTACTGCATCTGCATCACCGTAACACCCCCCTTACCACACACACACGTATACAAGTGCATGGTGATGGCTTGCCTGACTCAACAGGGCTGCTCATTATACCAACTGAGCTTTAATCGACACAAGGAGAAATTCACCAAGGCAAATGAACTGTTCACAAAGGGAAAAAAACCACTAGAATGCTGCTCACACCAAGGTAATAATCACAACACATGCACACAAAGAGTGCAAGAACAAAAAAAATGTGTGTGTTTTTTTGGACAATTTTGGAGTAATTTTAAATATCAACACAGTGTTGCAAAGCATGAAGTAACAGTCTGTTAGGCCTTTTAAAAGGTCAATAAATGGTGATCCTCATGACACAAACACACCACTGGCCTCGAAATCAAGCAAATACATAAAAAAGACACAGAATGATAAGTTAGTTTGATAGGACTTAGTTTCATTCCTTTTCCACTAACCAGTGCAACAGTGAGAGATGCATGATCTGCTAACCAAAAACAACACCACTGTGTTCCACTTACTAAATTTTACTCCTCTGCATGCTATTTATTTATGCATAAAACATTTAGTTTAGAATTTACAATTTTTTAGAGCATAGAGATCCATGATGTTCTGTTTTTCTCCAACATCGGGGAGGAAAAAAAACAAATGACCAATCTTTGTCTATAGTGACGTGTATGTGCGAGTTGGTGAGCTCTAGGCTGTGTCTTTGTTGTGGAAGCAGAGAGGGAGGTTATTAGACGCGACAGTTTCCTGTAATTTGGGTGAAAAGCCATCAGGGAGCTCTGGAGCGGAGTGCTGGAGAACAAGGCAGCTTTCACACAGATGTTGCTGTCCAATCAAACAGCAGAGAGTACAAAAAAAAAAACATGCACACTGCTGTCACTCCAAGAAAACAGGTTCCAAGTAACTAGATGTATGTGAAAGGGAGAATGCCCATTGGAGAGAGACATAGCACAGAACACACATTTTATTAAAAACATATTGCACTGTTTCTTATGTGCCAGAGCACTCAATTTTGTTTAATGTTCATTAGTTCATAACCCAATCTGCTTTCTGAGCCATATCCATAACTCGCTTTCTGAATTTTATATATCTGCATCATTTCTCCAACCCAGCTCTAGGGGGCATGATGCTCTTCCTAACCCTGGGAAGACAGTAAAGCTGATATGGCTATGAGCAAAGGAAGTGGGGTGCTTTTATTGTTTTTAGGACCGTGAAGGCAGGCTGTTCTAGTTTGAAATGCCCTGCTACTGTTTATGCTTCCTCTCAAGGTTAGCCATGCTGCAGCTTGAAGATAACAAAACTCTGCCTTAAGAAGACCTTCAGTCCACCTCCTTCTACTCCTCTTTCTGTTTGTATTTTAATTGTTTCTAATGGAAGGACTATTCAGCAGTTAGCACTGCTCTGCTGCAAAAAAAGTAGTTAGTCATTTGCTGTAACATTTTCAAACAAGATAAGGGATTAAACCCAAATTCAAATATCAATCATGATTATTCTGTCCAAAAGCAAGGCAGCATTTGCCAAAGGGCCAGAGGGCCTTTGCCTCTGTGCATTAGTAAGAGCTGTTTGGGGAGTTGGCTCAGGCTTCATCTCCTGCAACACTATCTCCAGGTTGTGGAGGTGCCAGGCTGGCACTCAGACTCATGGCAGCAGGAGGGTGCACTTTTACCCGGGGATGGAGCAGAGACCTCGCCCCTTGATGTGGACTAGAGAAGAAAGGAACTGGAAATGTTTACACAAACGAGATATTAGTGAATTTTTAGTTAATTTTATAATTTACTATCTTCTTCTTCTTCTTTCGGCTTTTCCCTTCAGGGGTCGCCACAGCAAATCATCTTTCTCCACCTATCCCTATCTTCTGCATCCTCAACACTTGCACCCACTAGCTTCATATACTCATTAATTCCATCCACTAGCTTCATATCCTCATTAATTCCATAATTTTATAATTTACTATGCAAGTGTTTAACTGTGTTTTAAGCGATGTATTTTTTATATTTAGAAATGTTAGCAACTTTAAAGACAAAAAAAAAACCAGGTTGATACTCAAGGTTTCAGTATAATTATAACAAATGCAAAATTAGTATGGTGCCATCTCTGATTAGAGATACAAGCTTAATCATCTACTGTGTTAACATTGGTATCTCTTTGTCTAACGTGTCAAAACAATAGAGATATATTATGGAAAACTAAATCCACTTCATTTCAAATTTTTAAAAATGATTTTCAAATTACTGAAAATGTATCTCCCTGCAACAAATGTGAAAACAGAACAATGGTATGAGCAAAGTAGATGTACCAAGCTGAGTCAATGCTTTAGCCACAGACTGATGGACGTCTTGCACTATGAAAAGTTGTATTTTCAAAAGCAAGCGATGTACTTGACATGACAAGAGCTCTGCACAAATCACACGGACATCAACACTGAAACATGGCTACAATCTGCAGTAAAGAGGTGGGAAAAAAACAAAAAAAACCCCATACTTATTCAGGTACCATAATAGACAATGTATGCAAGATGGCCATCACTCTCCATGCAAGTGGATAGAGAGGGCACATAATTGTCGGGCACACGTGTTTAAGCTTATGGCTTAGAAAGGCTTGGAGATAGATTTTCCATCAGATCACTACTCAGCAGTCTGAACTGCAACGCAAGCTCTACTAGAACAGACAAAGTACAAACTTAACAGTGCTGTGCTGAAAACCACTGAAACAGTTCTCATGAAAAGCATGAATTCTACATGGGACAGCAAGTTGCAATTACTGCAGTACTCAGAAACTGGATTTTCTCCAGTACACCATAAAGAAATGCTTGATTTATCAGCCATAATACACATGAAACTAATGTTTCAATGCTATGACAGCAATAGCAAATAAATTCTCCGAAATTCTAAGAATGTAAAACCAAACTGTTTTTAAAGGACAATTCTGATCTTAGATTTCATTTGCTTTTCAAGCAAACTGAATCGAAAACTAAACAGTAGAGAGTTGATAGAGTTGCTTATTCTTGAACATTAATACAGAAAGGAGCCTAGGAGTCTAGGATTATGCATTTTGTGTCATTTCTGATAACCCGAGTACCTGATTTTCCTAGCTTGGGGCCTAAGGCTAGCATGTTCCTGTAACTCTGACTAGCATCTTTGCTTTCACTCAGCATATTGTGTGGAAATGTGAAGTAAAGTTGTGTTGTCCTGGTGAGGGCCTCATAACAGCTCTGCATTGTACCATACTATATTTTGATTAGGTTTGTCAATTTTTCCACGCCACTGCTCATTTTAGCCAGCTAGTGATATGGCTTTAACCTAGAATGATGGCCCCTAGGATTTCTATCCAACTCTGAAATGATTGTCTGTCATCCAGATTTCCAGTCTTTGTCTATGCCAGGTACCCATTCATAGTGCCTTACACCACAGTCCCAGTCCAGAGGACCACTGTAACTACTTTCAAAAAGAAGATTATGATTAAAGCACCATTTCTGAAAGGGTTCTTGAGTTCCTATCACTACCAGAGACTAGATCAGATCTATTCAAACTGAGGGCACTGAGGGCTATTCTTCAAATAGAAGAATAAAAAGCATCAGACTAGCCAAACATTTTCTATATGAGCTTCACATTTTTAATCACCACATAAACTTTACTCACCCAAAAGTCTTATTTTTGAATGTTTGTTTTGAACATTATGATTTTAATCGACACTCTCTGCAAACTCTGCCCCCTTCCTTGACCCATCCTTTTGGTAATTAAAAGACACAACAATATGATTGCCTTGCTTTCTGTCAATGTAGGTTCACCAAAACCTTTTGGGCAAAAATGGACAGTTTTTAAAAGGAACTCGCTGCAATATTGACAAGTTTGTTTTTGTTGCTTGACAGTAAAAAGTTAGGGGAGGAACGATCTGCAAAAAGTGGGAAATGATGGCCTCATGTTGAAGGTGTATTGTGTTTGGTCTGGAGGGGAAAGCAGCTATGGATCTCACTTTGTTGCAAAAAAAAACAAAAACAAACATAATCGCTTATATTCTCAATGTTTACTCTGGTGAACAAGCTTATAGCTCTCCATCTCTGCTACCTTTGCAATCAGTGAGTACTTGCTACACAAATCTGAAATGCTGGAAGAGACACACGCTTTATTTAAACCCAAATATAGATGCAGGAAAAGCCCACATCTTTTTTTCTGAACTTTATTCAATATAAAGTACCGAACAGCTATCACTTAATTTGAACAATTAATTTCAGATTTTGTGAGTAAATGAAAACTAAAAACACAACATACTTATAGTAAAAAAGAGAGAGACAAAAAACATTTCTTCAGTTGTTTTCTTGTCTTACGCTCCATAAATACTGTAGACCATGTGTCACAGGAGAAAAGAGCAATAAACACATTTGCATGGAGAGGACACTTACATCTCAGCTACAATAAGTACATGTACTTTATCCAGTAACTCTTCATATATGTTTCCTGCCTTCTACTGTTACAAAGTTAAATTAATAGCACTTAATGTTGCATAGAAGAATAAACCCATATTGCCTGCTGAGACACTTGCATCTCAGAAACCAGTGTAGTTTAACTAACCCAATTTGCAGAATCATACGCTTGTGTTGGCAAAGCCACTGTTTCCCTATGGAAAAAGCAGTGCTAGAGTGCCTGCAGGCAACACTGCCTCAGGCAACTCGCACCACTTGGATATGACAACTTGACGCAGTGCTCAAAGTACAATCAAATTTAACTCTGACCCTTTGCCTCTTTAGTGGACTAGCTAGAAGTGCAGTTGCTCTCGAATGAGGTTGAACTCGACAGCAGTTTGTCGACACAACAAAGTCCCCGTCATCCACTTCCCTCCCGCCTCCATGTTTGCTCCAGTCTTCTCTAAAGGACAACCAAAGCCAGAACCCTTTTCTGTTTGTAACTTAGATACATGCAGAACGTTATCACTATGCACAATCTTGTTATTTAAAAACAAACAAACAAAAACAAAGAAATAACCCTTATGATTCTTACAGTGACCTTTCCTTTGTGGACTACAGACCTTATTCAAATGTTAATCAGAAAATGCAAACTAACAGGATATTTGCAGTTGAATTTCCTTTATGAGCACAGTAACATTCAAATTCATTTCAAATGCATTGAGACAAGATATATTCATGCATACAATGGCTGCCAGAATTATAATACAAATGCAAAGCAGTGACATTTCATTGTCCGTGTCCAGTAGGACAATTCCAGTGCTGTTAAACTGAAAAATGAACAACAACCCTTCCATTTGTGATTGTATTCTCATTCCTACACTCAGCCAACTCACTTATCGATTAAAAGACCCTTTGTTTTTGAAATCCTTTTTGCATTTGCATCAGTTACATTTTAGAGATTAGTTTATAGTTATAGGTGGTTTTGCTTCGTAATGGTGCCTCACATTATTACTTTTGACTAGTGCTATGGACTCTGAAGAGATGAGATACATCTAATTGAAATCGGACATGGAGAGAATAAACTGCTTCTTAGTCCAGTTGTCTTTAAACATTTTTCTATGAG
Source organism: Hemibagrus guttatus (assembly GCA_033459395.1). Lineage (NCBI taxonomy): Eukaryota > Metazoa > Chordata > Actinopteri > Siluriformes > Bagridae > Hemibagrus > Hemibagrus guttatus. The sequence continues at coordinate 12,478,031 of JAUCMX010000006.1, forward strand.
ATCAGTTAGACTGCTAATCAGACTTTCTGAATTAATGTTGCAGTTCCCATTTGCAGTATTTCTGTCTGAGGTAGACACATCAATGAGACATCATGCTTTGAATAGAAACTGCATGATTCAGAACTAGTGGGGTAGCAGTTTGATTCACCTACATATAAAGTACAGCATCAGATTAGGGTGGACCTGTTTCGAAGGCAGTGAATATATAAGATTCAGGGGTTTTTGAGTAGTGTACACATATTGATCCTTCGATATCTTGCACAACGCTAAAGTGATCTTCCTCAGAAAATCATTTCCTCAGAATAAACATAACCTCCGGGCTTAGGTGAAGGCCAGAGTTGAACTGCAGTTCATTCAGGGTTGCTGACAGACCACCGTGCAGTAAAAAAAAAAAAAAAAAAAAAAAAAAAAAGAGAGAGAGATAAAGCATCAGGTTTTGCTGGTGTATGTAGAGAAAAGGTACACTGGAGACCACATTGATGTGTACACAGAGGCTTCCAAGTCAGACATTAATCACTCAAACAGCTCTGCAAAACAAGCTGAAAATTATAAATAATAATAATAAAATAAACTGTAAATTAGGAATACTAAAAAAATAGAACAGACATTCATTTAAATCCAATTGCATAACACATCCTCCACTACGATTACTGAAACGCAGACCATGTACTCTGTACTGTAACACTACAACAATGCACTCATGATGAACACATCATCCATTTTGTCAACTGCAATAAGGACACAGATGAAGACCTTGAAATTTCACACCCTCAATGCAATCGTCTTCTCTAAATGCCAGACAGCTGTACTATGGATGTCTGAGTCTGAAGTTGGGGGTCGCAAAACATTTATGGAGGAAACAACCCAGCCTGTCTGAAGCCCTCCCTCTGATCCAACACTCGGCTCAGCTTGATCATTGTGGGTTCCTAAATCTACATTGGCCTGCAGTCCATTAGACTCCCCCAGCCTAAAGACCTACATGGCTGAGTGCACTCTGACAAATCAGACAGAGCATCAGGGTTTTATGACTGCTTTGGATAGGTCAAGGTTGAAAAAAGCTCCCTCTCTGACTATAGAATATAAACAGAGAGCATGGGAAGGTCATATTTAGGGTTGAGAGACATTTCCGAAATGCATTATTAAAGTAAAGAGGAAGAGGCAGTCATAAGTGGACCATTAATGTGTGAATAATAGATGCCTCAATTTGTACCACTACATAAATTCAAATTTGTGTTAACTGAACTGACATTTCAACCAAACAGATTGAAAACACATACACATACACACACACACACACACACACACACACACACACACACACACACACACACAAGCTTATTCGGAGCAGGCCGTTGCTAAGAATGCTGAACAATGGTATATATGAACATAAACTTGCTGCTATACAGAGAGCAGAAAACAAAAGCCTGTGTCCAGAGCATGCAGCCATCCCATCATTCAGTTCGTCACCGAGGCAACAGACATCACCAATCCAGTCCCTGTCTCCAAGTGAAAAAGGAAGTACATACAGTATCTCATCAGCAAATTAGGTGTGAGCACCTATGCATGCACACACAAGTATACAGACATATACAGCTCTGGAAAAAAATAAGAGACCACTGCAATTTACTCCTAAATCAGCAGCTCTCTGAGTATGACAAGCATTCCATGCCAGTCTTTGTTAAATTTCTACACAAGCACACCTCATTCTGCTTAATGAGGTACTGATTTGGTGAGCACCTCAATCCAATCCTATTTAATGGGGAAAAGTATATAAAAATAAATAAATAAATAAAATAAAAAATTTAAAAAAGCACTGCTGTAATCAATGCTCTCCTCTTGCAATGTGACCAGTTGGATGGTAAAAAAAAAAGTGCTAGAAGTCTTTCAAAAGGTAATTGGAAATTTAAAAATAACCACTGAACATGCCAAAAACAGTGAAAAGAAAGGTTTTGCGTGAAGAAAAAAAGGCTCAATACTAGCTTTACTGGCACAAGGATTCAGTGAGCGTCAAGTTGCTTCTATCCTTAATATTTCAAAGACAGCAGTTCACAAAAATAAGATCAAGCAACAGACACTAGGAATAATAAAGCTACAGCCTGGAAGAGCCCGAAAACGGGTCAATAACAAGAGAGATGACTGCAGACTTATTTGACTGTCAATCAAGAACCATAGGCCTTCAACAACAGTGGCAAACTGAGACTGGGGTGAAGTGCGCGGCAAGAACGGTTTGAAACAGGCTTCTACACGCAGGTCTGAAGTCATACAAAGCCAGAAATAAGTCCTTCATCAGTAAAAAGCAAAGAAGAGCAAGGCTGAAGTTTGCAAAAGACCACAGGAATTGGACTGTAGCGGACTGGAGTAAGGTAATCTTTTTTGAGGAGTCCAATTTTCAGCCTTGCCCAACACTCGGTCGTGTTATGGTAAGACAGAGACCTGGAGAGGCCTACAACCCACAGTGTCTTGCACCAACTGTAAAATATGGAGGAGGGTCAGTGATGACAGATTTGTCTGTGATGGACAGATTTGTCTTTGTGAAGGGCGCATGAATCAAGTCAAGTACATGGTTGTTCCAGAAGAACATTTGCTTCCTTCTGCTAAGACAATGTTCCCCAACTCAGAGGATTGGATTTTCCAACATGACAATGCGCCATGCCATACAGCCAGACCAATCTCCAGATCCAGATAGCAAAAAGAGTGCTATAAAGTTACCCAACAGCAATGTGAAAAACTGGTGGAGAACATGCCAAAACACATGAAAGCTGTAATTGCAAAATCAGGGTTATTCCACCAAATACTGATTTTTTTAAATGTTATTTAATCAAAGCATTAACAATTTGTTTACAAATTATTTGCATTTTGTTTTATGTGAGTTATTAAAGCTCTGCAAATACTGCATGATCTTGGGTTATTTTTGTGTGTTGTCATTTCCTTTAAATAACAATAGTTATATTTTGAATTTAGGAGAAATATTGACAGCAGTACACAAAAAATGAAACAAAACTGTTCATCTCACCAATGCATGCACCTGTAAGAAAGAAAACATAAGAAACTGATTATTTTGCAGTTTTATATACCCATACTTGTTGTTTTAATACTCATTTTTAGAATCATTGTTCTGATCCCAGACTACTGGTCACCACCACGATTTAGGGAAATACAACATTTAAATTCTTTTAAAACTAACAAATCGACTTGAATGTGCCTTTTTAATATTTCCCCCCCCGGAGCTGGCACAGACCCAGAGTAGTTGTTGAGAGACAATGATTCAGACAGGGAGACAGATTAGCACTGTCTGTCTGCAGCGTGTCGGTGACATCAGTGAGAACAGAAGGAAGCACTTTCCTTGTTCATCTTACGTGAGTCACCTGAAGGAGTAGTCACAGCAACATATGCAAGATAGACAACAATAAGGCAGGAATTTAAAAAAATAAATAAAAAAATAAGTGTCAAGTTCCAGTTGTATAAAATTCCTATAGGCAACCAATGTGACTGAATGGTGGCAATGGTTTAATTAGTTTATGGCCAAAAGTATGATGGTGAAAAGTGGGCATGCTTTGTTTCTCTTCACTTTTGTCTACCACTGTACACTCTGAACAGATCAAAAACAACAATAATATCCATTTTAGGCAGAGGTAACATATTCTTTGTCTATTCATCTTGAATCAGACTGTCTTTGGCATCTTTTTTTTTTTTAAGTGACTTCAGTTTGATAAATCAGACCAGAGAGGGAGATAAACAAAAAAAACAAAAACATGAAAATCTGTGAAAGTGCTCCTCTTTCTGACCTTCTGATCTTTAGTCCAAAGCATTCAGCTAAATAATTTACATAAAAGGCATGTGACTAAATAAACAAGAACAGAGGATCTGCTACAGGAGATGAGCCGTTTCATGTTTAGAAAGCACCTTAACAGGTAGAAAGCATCTGAACCAGAGTCTGCCCTTGATGCTCTAGAAAAGCATCAAGTCATCGTCAAGATTGCAGTTCACATATCATTGATAAAAACAAAATAAACAGTCTAGATACTGCAAGAGATCAGCAAGCCAGTTTTAAAATGCTGCACAGTAGAAAACAGAAGGTTTAACAATTATGTTCACCAGCAACATATCAGCAGGAGGAATCCGATAGAATTAAAGATATAATTACTGACATCCTTTTGGAAGGATGATACATTTGCTGCCTCAAGTGATAAGATAATTGTCTAATTAAAAATTATTAATGGTAAAAAATGGATACTCAGGCTTGATGATATCAGAACACTCTCTTCAGACAGGCTTTATGTCTGTGCTCCTGGAGAATTGTGGATTGGCCCTGTGTTATCTGGTGTTCTTCATCCAGTCACTGTGGCAGCTCAGTGACTGATGCTCAGTGACTGAACACTCCACGCTGAGCTGCCTGTGTGTGGCTGTGAGATCTGCCAGAGATGGACATGGTCTGAGGAGTACAAATCGCAGGCATACAGAGAGCAGCACCTGCTCTCTCAGCCAGCCATATTCCTCCATCTGGAGACGGATCACCATCCCTCCATATCCCCATACGTTGACCAATCTGTCGATCTTGTTCTACTGAGACTACCTGACTGGCATTTATGACCGCCAATTCATGGCTGCGTCCACTGCTGCAGCAGTTCTGAATTATTCCGCTGAGAAAATTAATCAACCTTAAAATGCTTGCCTGCAAATTTAAATCTTTATGGGCATCACCTGAGACTACTCGGAGTTGGAAAAAAATGATTGTAAAAACCATTTGAATTGCAATGCTGATTGGGAAAAAATGCTGAAGTAAGATTTGATTCAGTCATAACATGACCCAGTTTTAAATGTAGAGTGTAAGAGCAACACAGACCCATTAATGGATAGAACAATATTTATATAGAGAGACTCCGCTGTGTTAGGTCATAGACAATCATGCCCACTCATAGAACTAATACTCTTAACCATTCATTTAAGTCTTGGTGTAGTTGTATTTGTGAACTATGTATTATATACATCAGCAATGTAACTAAATGTATGTAGCATGATAGTTGGTAGATTATTTATTATCGATAACAAAAACTATTTTTTTGTTGTTGTTGTCTTTGGATTTGCCTCATTTTAGTCACTTGCCTGTACCCACTCACTAGGTGTTGGAGTAATGTCCGGCACAGAGACAAACCTTAAAACCAGTGAACACCTTTTGGATGAACTGAAACACCGACTGTAATCCAGGCCTCGGTAAACGCAACCTCACTAATGCTTTCGTGACTGAACAGATGCAAAAAAATAAAAAAGTTAAAGTTAACTTAACTTTCAGGCAATCTACTGACTCAGCATTTTACCTTTGGCTGGATAAGCTAAACTTTGACAGGTTGCCAGCTTGCCTTTTTCTTTCCTTTAGGAACTGCAAGAGGAAGCCATTCACCATGACACCATTCACACAAGAATAACAGGCATTATACAACAACCTTCATGTAAACAAAAATTATATTCAACATATCCCCTCACGCAGGGTTAAAATAGGCTAGGACAGTGTTAGATGTTTTAAGTTGTACTTTTTTTTTTAGCCCCGCGCAATGGCAGGGTCCGCTTCTTTTTTAGCGGATCATTTCTGGTCTGCTCAGTTTGGCACAGGTTTTACGCCGGATGCCCTTCCTGTCACAATCCTCCCGTTGCAACCCTCCCATTTTATCCAGGCTTCAGACCGGCACGGAGAGTTAATTCTTCAGTGGCTGGGTGGGTGCCCTGCCCAGGAATCGAACCCGGGCCACGGCAATGAGAGTGCGGGATCCTGCTGCTGGGCCACCAGGAGGCCCATTTAAGTTATACTAATATACAAATAAAATAATTAACATACTCAACATAAAAAAACTATTTTAGAAAGAACAATAACAGTTGGGTAGCTTATCAGTGTCTCAACGCAACTGCAAACTAAAAGAACCATTGATGGTGCAAAAGACAAAAGAAAAATGTCAATAAAACAATTGTCAGGATGCAGAAAGAAAATATGAATTAGGTTCTTTTTATATATATATATATATATATATATATATATATATATATATATATATATATATATATATATATATATATATATATAAAATAAAAAACAAATTTCAGAGCAATGGTGCCTCTTCATCTGCAATACATCACTAAGCCTTTCTTCCCTTCTTCACCTCAATACGCTATCTCCTTTTACTTCTCTTCCAGTAAAAGTAAAGGAGAACTGGGAGCCATAATTGCCATGTGAATGTCTGCAGATCACAGTCTAAAGCAAAGATTACAACTGGATACACACAAGACAGGAATGAAGAGTAGGGGGAAAGGGGTCCCTCACTTTTCAACCGCAGTTAGACAATGTGCACTCATCAAATGCATGTGAGAAAGAGACACCACGCAGAAACCATCTGGGTCTATAGTGGCAATGTCAGAGCCGAACTGTTCTAAGATCATGTTTTCTATCCCTGCATTGTGATCTAGGTTACAGAAATAGATCAAAGACAGCTTTCCTTTCCCACTGGTACTAGTAAAAGATGTGAAAGGCCTACAAAAAAGATCTCAGACAAACCAAAAGGCATGAGGAGCCAGCAGTCACGGACTAAGGAGCTTCAACATGGCACAAGGCTTTCTAGCAGTATATACGCATTGTAAGATGTAATAATGTCAAAATACATAATTTGACTTCAAGGAAACTTGTGTCTGTACACATAAAAAAACAAACAGAATAATCTTCGAAGATATGGTTATGTAGCAAGAAGCCTTTTATACACATTACTACTGAGGACAAGCATCTATTTTCCTCAAATGGACAAAGCCAAATTCAAACTGACAATCACCTAATAAACTAACTGTTTTATATTTAGGCAAAATGTCTTCATGTTTCATTCACCCCATCTAGGGTGTATACCCAGCTTCACGCCCATTGTTCCCATGAGAGCCTCCGGATCCACCACAAAACCCTGACCTGTATTGCAGTTCCTGAAAGTGAGTGACTGAACAAAAACAGTGTTGCAACCAAAACGGATTTTTTTTTTTCAGATTAACCTACATATGACACAGTTTTAGATTAATTTAATTAAAATTTCATCATCCATCAATACTTGACTTGATTGACTAGACCCATACAATAAAATAAAATAAATGCCCACAGTATTTATTTTGGCATACAGCTTGCATTGGCAGCGAATAAGTATGCAATAGAAGAGAGAGGAAGTTGGTGCTGAGCCTGCTCTCTAGCTTTATGGACTGAAATTTGAGATGCAAGGCAAGCGGCTGCCCTTCTCTTCCTGATTGACGTTACTGAATCCAATTACCTGCAGGTCTTCATGACAGCAGCAAACCCCATGCCTGCACCACTCACTCACGCTCTCTCTCTTACACACACACACACGTCAAACTATGTTTGTCAGCCTCTCAATACACCGGATATGGGCTTTATTGAGCACTATTCATACTGACACGGTATGGAAAAGATCTACAAACTGACAATCTCTGAAGAGGATCTGAATCTACATAACTCCAAATCTGCACAAGGGGGGGGGGTATGGGGGTAAAGTTATTTCTCTGCCTTTCTCCTCCCACCCTGTGAATCCCCACCTCGCTCCCCCAATCCTCTCCACCCCTCTCCAAGTTCTCAGGGAAGGCTGCATGGCCTTGCTGGCAGAACTCCAAACTTCAGTAATGCACTAATGAGTATTTCTAGACTCCCTTTAGCACTGCCGACGCCATTTGGGACATGAAAAAGAACAAAAAGGAGAGCGAGGGGGAAGAAAAAAAAAAAAAAAAAATCACAATTGACTGGTGTGTCTGCCCAGCAGACAGGAACTACAGTCTCTTACTGTCACATAGCTCACTAAAAGCTGCAAATTACACACACACACAAAACAATCATACAGACACACAAGCCACACAGACAGAACAAATACACAGCAATAAGCAAACACACTCCAGACAGCGCATTGAAATATACACTGTTTATTGGACAAACAAAGCACACACATGGTCACACAGACACAATCGCTTGAATAATAAAAGAGATGCAAAGCACCAAAAAGGGATGAAAACCCAGTTTATGAAGTGAGCAAAATACACAAAGATGAAAGGAAAAAATAATGAATTGTGTTTCTCTGTATACAAGTACTGAGCTTAAATGGGATTAAATTGATCCAACCAAAATAATAGGCTGTTCTCCAAGACACACAGCACTGAGAGATATTCTGAAGCAGGAATAAAGACAGACAGAAAGAAAGACCACTCAGTAACCCTCAGTGGACATGCAGTTGTAAGGTATTTTCAAACACATCATAACATTACGTCTATAGATATGGGTGTTATGAGCGCAGTACATTGTTTGAACATTTACCATGGGGCAAAGCTAGATCCCTTACAATAAAACATCATTACACATTCACAAATTCATTTAAATGCCTTCTAGGTCAGGGGTTAGAACAAAAGCCACTAGACTTGCTGAAATCATTAAGGAGATATCAAGCACTGACGTGATCTTATGAGTGGAATGAACTCATAAAACAATACTTACTATGCTAGTAAGTATTATCACACAACAATAAACTAGCAGTCAAATTCTTGAATTGTACATTATGTTTTTTCACCATAATGGCACAATGGTTCCTAAAGCTAAAACTACAAGCCAGAAAACATGACCAGGACTGACAAATCACGAATGCATTATAGCTAAAAGTTGTGGTGTCCAGTCCCAAGTTTTTGTTGCTTAGAAACCTAACCAACTACCCCAAAAATAAAAATGTTGTTGGTAAGCTAGTTAACATAACTGAACTAACACAGACTAAGGGAGAAAATAGTACATGATCATGCAGCATGTCATGTTTTTGTGAATTGGACATAAAAATAGCCAATATTCAGCTGTGACCTGTGATGTTCTGTTCTAACAAGTTTGCATGTAAAAGAAGTTATTCAAGTCCGACGAGTGACTTTAGTTTCTCTGGATTTGTTTAACCGTGGAAGGACAACTGACAAAAATATGTGAACATGAACTCTATATATCCGTATTATATACACTTCTTATTTTTTTCCCCTGCATTGTATTTAGGAAAGGTACTTTTTTGTTTTTCCTTGTTGTTTTACACGACTGGTATAAGATTAGCCCTTAAGACCAAATAATTTGAAACTACAGGTTGTGCTTTTGAGATTAAAATAGAAACCAGAACCCTAAATACGAATCTCACAAATACTTTCAGGTTCTATACACAATTAGAGATTTTATTCAGTTTCGTCAACAAATTAAATCCGCAAAGTAAAAATCGTTCTACTGCCATGCATGTTGCAACTTGATCAATGTGTGTGTTGTGTAGCAGAGATTCAGAAGCACACACTATAGTTACAGCCTCAAGGTACACTGCACCATCATGAAGTGTGTCAAACATAGATCCATATGACTTCATAAGCCAATCAGTGTGTGTTTTTCTGGGTTAATTGATAATATGAACTCTACCAGTGCCAGGGGTGGTGATGTGTTCACCCCTGATGAATATGTGGGGATTCTGCACAGGTTTGACAGATGATAACATAGGAGATAGAAAGCATGGGGTAGAAATGCGAGGCAGAGCCTGGCGGTGCTGATGCACAACACTATGACATGGAGCCTATAGCTCCTCAGACACCACGCTGTTCTGGATGAGGAGGCTGAGCTCTGAAGCTGTCAGCGCTGCAGGAGGTGAAGAGAAAAGGAGCAGATTCAGGACTGGCTGCTACTGCTCATCAAAGAAAATGCCAGCTGTGAGTCTTTTATAACATACCTCTCCAAGTAAAAGCCCTCGGGAAAGGCCTTTTTTGGAAGCAACATGTTTGCTTTGTAGAGTCATAAGTAGAGAAGACAACCAAGTGTGTTTTTCATTTTGAGTGAGGCCAGAATGCATGCTTTAAAAATTCAGGCCAAAACAAAACAGCACTTTTACTCAAAAGCATCATTTCTGAGAGTCAATTAACAAGACAGGACTGAAACTAATCAACATTTATGACCTCACCTTCCCAAGTGGGCTGCCTGCTGCTAGCGATGTCTTTCACATTAATCCATGTCAATTATGCTTTATCCAAATCCCAACATCAGCCATTACAAAAAAGAGAGCTGTATAATGGAATGCTGAGCAGTCTGTGAATGTCCAAGACTACCTCTGCATGAACAAAAATGGCCTTGAAGGAACTGTACATTCAGATTCTATTGCCGTGCATGGAAAGAATGCAGATGCTGATATTAAAATATGCACTGATCTGGCCAGATAGCATATTCTCTATCAGTGTCCATCAGAGCTAGTCTGAGCATTTGAACAAGCAATCTGCAGGCTTGTTTATTTGCTGGAAGCTAGAAAGAAGCCTTAGCTCATCACCACAAGGGGTCAAGTGGCTTATAAATGTGCAATAGGGTGTTAAAAACGTGCTGAACGTGCACCAATAGGTTTTCCAAGCTGACATGCAAAAGGTTTTGTATGGAGAAAGGAAAGGCCAGACTAACACCAACAACCTCTTCCATCTTGTGAAAAGCAGCCGCACCCTTTTACAGCTCCTTTGCTGTCACTATGGGAACCTGCTCAGAGAAGCTTCCATTACATAAAAAACCCACGGTTGGCTGGAGTGTAACTAGGCGACTGGCTCTTTTTCCCAACTGTTACTGAGAGAGACACTAACCAACCACGCTCCCATGCACTCGTCAGCTAATTAACAGAATCAAAAACCTTGATACTTTAGCAACAGCACATTCCTTAAGACATACAGCAGAGTGAAGACAGAAAACAAGCTAAACTTGCTGCAGGGACAGGAGACAACAATGAAAAAATACATGAACCTGTTAAATCTCTCAAAACTAAAGCTGAACAACTCAAAAATGCAGGAATTTGGTAGAGGAATCAGTATAAAAGCTTTGGATGGATGAACTAATGAAAACTAGGGCCTCTTGTGCTTTTAATCCATTTGGTATACATAAAAAAAACAGTGAGTGAGTAAGTGAGGCAGATTGGCATGTTTTTTGAAAATGATAGATGGACAGACAGACCGACCTCTGAAGGAAATTGCTTTGTTGCGGCAGTACAATTAACAACAAATTACAGACATTGCACAAAGAGCATAGATTACAATACCTATTCGGCAGTAAACTAAGAAAATAAGAACAAAATATATAAAATAAAATGCTAAATAGCAACAAATGTAAGTAAATTAGATATACTGCAGATGATGATCAGAGCAATAGGATGATCATCAATAAGCATAATTTTTTTTATTTAATTCCTTTTGCATTAAACTATGTTTGAAGCTAAACTTTTGCTATTTCATTCAAAACAAGTGCAATCCTGTCAAAGCAATAACATACAACCAAAAGATATAATTGCCTGATTTAGGCTAAAAGATTAAAGCACACTTTAAGCAGGCCAATCTACTACTCTTCAAAAGCAGTAAAATTAGAGCAATTTTCATAATAAAAAATATTTTCATAATAAAAGTAGTCACTACTTTAGTACAAGCACCTTTTCTAGACAAACCTGGCTCTGTTCAAGAAAACCACATGCCCAAAAAAACTGTTACACCTGGTCCTTTCCCGCTTTTGATTTGCAACTAAAACCAGATCATGGGTATTTAACATGGCTACAGGTTTGCGCCGTAGTCAGTTGTTCCATTGGATGTGGTCATTCAGGCAACTGTGGCTGGCAGAGCAAAACACAGCCTGAAAAGCTTTAGTGCTGAGCCTCTGACCACAGAGGGCAATGCCAAGGTTTTGAAATAGCCCTTTACAAATACGCCCCCCTTCCAGCTCTCTACTCTGCACTTGCCTCTCGCCACCCAGACATGTGGGTGCTGCTGGCAAAAGATTGGCTCACGTCCCCCTGCATGACCTGCCGACTCTGCCAAGCTTTCCTAATGCAACTTCCAATGCCTGTGCACCCGGCTCTCATCTCAGGGGCTAAAAGCAGCTTAATCTCTATCTGTGGTCTACAGGAGGCCTATTTTGAAATGCCAATTTCCCCCCACTGTATCTCTGACATGGACAGGGCAGTGTGTGCACTTCCGTAGATTAGGAAACTATCTCATAAAAATAACATAACAGGACTGCATGGTGGGAAATTATGTGGAGAAATATAGCACTGTGACCTTCAGAAAAAGTTAAGCCATCTTCAGAAATCTAGACATTCGAATGCATTTCCTGCTTCCAATGACAACACATCAACTCAAGAGATTAACCTGGCATCTGTTTTTTTTTCTTCATGTCACAGTGTAAAGTGATCCGAGTCTCTAAAGCCCAGCACAAAGGCAGACAGGGGCAGCTGGGAAAGACGAGCAATGCAGTTACTGTGGCCACCAGCCAAACTGAGAGACATCATTTCATAGTGGGCAGCATGCGAGCGAGTGGGAGAATGTATGAGCATGTTTACAAAAATGTGTGGGCTGAATGTTTATAGGAATTAAAGCAGTATTACCTTTAACGGTGTTCGATACACATACAATGGGGTGAACTGGGCAAAACTACAGCACTTAAGAACAAGGACAGTTTATTAAAAAAAAAAAAAACAAGAGTACACAGAGAGGACAGAGAGATGACAAAAACAGGAAACAGATAGAAACAGGAAAAATAACCTCTGTGCTTTGAGGGGGACATTTTACTTTTTCCGTGGTGGTGTCATTCTTCAGCCGTGTGAAACGTTTGCGAGGTGATGACAGGACGTCTACGACTTCATGAATAAACAAGAAAAACAGAGGTATACTTTTCAATCTTTTCAGCTGTTAATGAAGTAGTGTGCGTGTCTCAGCGTCAACATAAGAGAATGCCCCCCTCACCCAAACACTCGGTCGTCGTCCCCCTCTGCCCCGCCTGCCATGGAGCCAGGGAGAGACACATTGTTTAGTCTAAACCCTGCTGCTACAGAGCGCCACACTGTACACACCAGACATTCCCCACCCCCCCTCCAACACACACTCACACTCACTGCTGATTAGAGTATCTGTCCTCAGAGAAGATCTAAACAACAGCCATGGAAAAAAAAAAAGTTAGATTCCACAGCGTTAGAAATCCAGAAAACTACAACAGCACACACCAAGCCAACTCAATTCTACACAGTAACAGTGGCATACACACAAAACACAGGCATGCACGCTGCGTTTCGAATGGGCAGGACCGTGGGGTTCAGTGAACTGGCGACCTGTGCATTCTTTTGCACAATCAGAGTACAAATCAAAAACATGGCATAACATGACGCAGTGAGAGCGTGCAGCCAATGCTCAGCCTCAACTTCCTGCCCTACCCCACAGACGAACAAATTTCTCCAGGCTGCCTGTGTGAACTCACATTCAAACAAAGATATAAAAAGCAGACTTTAAGACTTGTAGTTGACGTTTCTTTTCTTTTTTAAACCTCAAAAGTGAAATAAGTCTAGTCTGATTTGAATTCACGTTGAATTTTTCAGTCAGCAAATATGTCTGAGGGACAGAAAGGCTCAAACAGGAATAACAATTCATCCCAGATGAAAATATGTAGCATATTATAGTAATTACAGGGAAGGAAAAAATCCAAGGCAAGCGTTCTTTGTGTGTAATTTCCCTTTAGCCTTATATTCTCTGAATGATGCAGGAAAATGCTTTCATACAACCACACACTCTAAAGGCTTTTATAGTGTTAAATGTTTCTAACAACATTCACTGTGGCATATTGTGGGTAACACTCATATGGACATTCTTAAGCAATGTTCATGTGGTAAAGCAATTTTTGCCAAAAAAAAAAAAGGGAGGGGTGGAGAAAAAGAAATGTGTTGGGCAAAGACGGAATAAAGGCTTGTGATTCTACTATCTGAGAAATACATATGGAATAGCACTGCATTATTTCAAATAACAGCACTTCTCCTGCAGCAATTTGCTAACAATTACAATATTTAACTTATCAATATAAGAAATCTTACACATCTTAATGGATTATAGCTGAATTTAATGTTGTATAATGTCAAAAACACATGTTAGTTCATGTTCTCGCTTATGTTACAGCAACTACAAACAAGTAATTTCCTCACCAGCCTTGCTTTTTTTCTGTCTCTCCCTCTTGAGAGCTTGTCATTTTACTGGGAAACCGGAAAAGATAAACTGAAGACTGTCCTGTCCTGAAAACTTTCTTGTGCTGATAAACGAAGTACTGCAGTTGTTACAGACAGCTTATATCTGATGATCCTTTCAAAAGAAAAAAATAAATAAAAACATGAACTAAATGTAATTGTAATCTCCTAACAAAAACATCACCACATCACAATTAAGAGTTTTACTTTTGTTAAAAACATTACTGACACTTTCAGGTCAGTTTATTATTAGTCTTAGAGTATGCTTACCAAATGCTGCACGAGTCCCTGTATATGAGCTATTACTAGAAAAACAATAACATAAGGACAAGTGCATTAATATTAATGCCCATTTTACAACCAGGAGTACTTTATAAGCCATCAAGTTGTACAAAAATGATTCACACCTTCTGACTGAACAGATTTGAGCGTTCAACCATGCTGCAAAATAAAATCAATTGTTTCATGTGAATGACCATATGGCAATAAAATGATAGTATCAATAATCGATAATGATAATATCAATAACTGTAAACATTACAGTACAGTTTTTCCAAATGTGAAATAATTTCATTGGCAAATGTAAATATTGTGTTGCATATTGTATATTGAGGTGACCAGTTTGGTCCAAAATATTATCTTGATATTGTAGGATTTTACACAACACTCAATATCTATTTCAGTGTATAGGTTTGCCACATTTTAGTCTGGCTATACTCTTTTAAAAGTTTGGTTTAAAAATATGTTATAACAGCACAATATGTATTTTACCTCCTTTCACCTATAGCCTCATCATCTATGCAGACAACACCACATGGACGTGTCGGATTGTGTCTTAATCCCACTACCACTAGAATATAAATGTTGAAAAACGGATCATACAGCCCTACGCAAGCATGAACAAAGTAAAAACTGGTGACTTTTTTCATTGTTCACTTTGTCCCACATGATCCAAGTCGTAACGCATCTCTACAGAGATTACAATTTATTCTCTAAGCAAAGATGTATACATTCAACCATGATTAATTGTTTTGGCCTGCATTCTGTCTAAGGGTACATTCCTACCTTCACCATTCGAATGGCATTTCTGGGAAAATCTGACAGCTCTAATGTGCGTTGGCCTCTACCCTCACCGCAGAGGGGTAATGAGCTCTGCCGGGCTCGGCAGACTGCGAACAGGAGCCACGGCTTCATGCTGAATCGACAAGTCAGAGTCAGTGTAATGGCTCTCTCCCTCGCTCTCGCACACCAGACTCAGAGTGATGGAGAATAATCACAGCGGTGGCACATCCGTGCTGGGCTTCCTAATGTGCCATCAACCAGTAGAAAGGAGGGAAACTGGCTAAGCTGTTAAGTAAGACACTGTGGCTGCCTGTGATAGGTGATCTTACCAACTTTGGAACACAGAGAACAGCCAGCATTCAGTCCTGCTTCGTCTCCTTACTAAAAGGCTAAAACTCATAAGAAAAAACAAAACATTCTGTTTATTCTCTGTCGAGATCAGCCAGTGTGCCGTCTATCAACAAACATGCGCCAATCTCCAACAAAGAATATGCAAGGTCAACTCTGGCAGATGCACAGGAATAAAAATGTCATCAAGCTGACATGTAAAATTATCCCCAGGACGAGGCAAAACAAAAACACTTGTTTGATAAAAAATAAAACTAACATAACCTAATTTTTTTTTAATTTAACATGTAAAGCCCATATTTGTTATTCATTTATTTTTTGGCATCTGTGTCTCTCAATCTAAGTTTTAGAGAGAAAAATTAGACAGAACTATTTTAAATTAGGTGAGAGTCCAGTTCCCACAACAGAGTCTAGTGGCAGAAAATACAGAAAACAAATCAAAACACTGCTCCCAAAACACTGATTTCTTATGAACGACCTTTAGCAGAGAACAGACATTATGAAACATAAACTGACCTTTCTGACAAACAACTACTCTTCTCCATCTTGTGAATCTACTTATTTTTTCGTTAATCTAAAATAATTCGGTGAAGCAGACTTTCAGGATGCCCTTAACAACTGTCTTCAGTCCTCTTGCAGCATGGCAGAGACAGACAATTATGGAAGTCAAGGCTAAACTCTATTAGAGCACCTGGTTCTGAAGGCTCAAGCGAGCCTGCCTCTACTCCAAAATGAAATACTGTGAAGCTAGATATAATGGGTTGCTTTGATGTCTAACTGCATTGTTGGCAAACAAAAAAGCAAACCTGCATCATACTGCCTTAGAGCTGTGCATTGATCTCCAATTTGTTCCTCAACACAATTCAATTTCAGAAAATCGATTCTGTATCATTAGCACTTGAGCAACAATTACATCGATCAGAGCCTCCACCATCACCCTTATTCGCTGTGACCAATGACCACAGACGCTGCCCCACCTCATTTTGAGAAAGTTACGAGTCTGCAGAAGTAAAACACGACAAAGCTGGAAAAAGTGCCTGTTAAATATGTCTTTAATATCATGATAGTGACTGGTAAATTACCAAGTACTAACAATGAGTGAATAAAAGAAATGCAGACAAGGGGTAAGATACTCCTGTCTCCTTAACTCATCAATGGTGCATTGCACAAAGTCTATGTTAATTAAAACAGATTTTACTCACAAGTGGGCAGAAACATTGCTGTCAATAATTATATAATTATAACAGAGCATGTGATATTCCTTCTGTACTGTGTCGAGGGTTATCGCTGTGTTATGCTCTGCACTCAAACCATCTCCATGATAAAACATGATTTGTGTTTTATACCAAGTAGTCGTTATTTTAGCCCCGGATATGGGTTATTGGAATAAATGTCATCGGTTACAAAAGTGCTTCAACTAGGTTAAAAAACTGTGTGTGTTAATTGTATAAATTATTTAAGAATTGTGCAACACCACACAAGCTTTACTGTGCCTCAAGTCAAGTCATGAAGCTTTTATTGTCATTTCAACCACATATAGCTGACGCAGTACACAGTGAAATGAGACAAGGTTTCTCCAGGACCCTTAATCTATGATCACCACATCAATACTCTGTGGGCCAGTTTTCCATCTTAAAGCCATCCTCTACTGTTCAGGATTAAGCTTAGTATGTTAGACTTAAACAGAGAGACAGGAAATGACTGGATTAAAGAGTCACAAAATCTCGCCACTGATTTTAAGTATAAAACTGACTACTACTTCTGAATATAACTACAACCAAGTAAAGCAAAACCTCTGTGTTGCTTGAACAAGGCTCGAAATACTTCTACTACAAATAATAACAACAAAGCTAGACTTATAAGTAAGATCAATCAGATATTGCGCAATATTCACAGAATATCTGAAAGTGACCTTAGGGAACTAGGCCATAGGCCCAGGAACAGAGAACAGGAGAAAGGGGATGGAGAGATGTGTGTCCAGTTTTAATCAGGTAATTATATTGTAAACAAGCAGCATGTCTTTATTAATGTTACAAACAAAATTCATTTTGGCCAGTTTTAGGCCCCAGATATCTGGTGTAAACGATGCGATATTATTAGAGAAAACGCTTACCTGCGACAGGACTGAGGAGCAGCACGGCGTAAAGCCCCAGAGTCAGGAGCGACACCCGGCCGTACGCGCTCATGTTTTCGCCCGCAGCAGTCACACACAGGGCCCACAGCTCCCGGCGGATTATTTGCCTCCTTTTTTTCCAGTCGAGTATCCGAGTTCATTCGCGAGCATGAAACAGTCCAACACCGGAGTCCTGGCAGACCAATGTGGACGGACAGTACATGATTTCCACACAGCTGTGGCTCGGTGTTGACGCTGACTCTCTGGACGCAGCGTTAAGTTCGTTAGCTTCGGAGAAGTTAATCGATCAGTCTAGCTAGCTTGCTAGCACTAGAGTCTTGCGCTGGTGCGGTGTTAATATTAGCCAGCTTACTCTGTGACGGACGTGCATTGCGTCCTCGGAACTTAGCTAGTAACTTAGCTAAAATCTCGCCGTCAACAAATATCTCTCTCCTTCGGCTAGAATTGAGCTCACCGGCTAAGCAGACTGAAGTTGGGAAGCTAATTTGACTAACTAGCTATAAGCAGTGGGTCAGTTCTGTGCTGCCGACCGTCGTGACAGTCCATGTCGGTTAGTTAGCTAGCACCGGGAGCTAGGACCACCTCAAACATTTGTCAGCTTTCTTTACTTTTTCCTCTCACGCTCGAAATATTAATGGAAACACAGCCAACGTAATGATATTTAACTTATCTGTCAAAAAAACCCACCACCACCACCACCCCCACCCCCCCCTCAACCGCCACCGGCGTCGTCGTCGAGCTCGTCCACCGTCGGGGGAAAAATCCTCTCCAGCAAGAGAGACTTCTCAGGAGAGAAAAATCCGTCGAAATAGCTCCGCGTTTGACTCTAATCCAAACAAGCGGGACCTTTAAAGGTGAGACGCGATTTTTCACCGTGTGAAGATGCACGGCTGTGTCCGCCGGTGAGACTCGGTAAGATATCGCGTAGCTCTTCTGCGTGGGTGAGTTGTTGTTGCGAGTCTCAGCCGTGCGCGCGCGACCTCTCGCCAAGTTCTCCTGCTGAAGGACTCGCAGTGTTTCAATTTACAGAAGAGTCGATTCTTCTAAAAGAGTCGGTTCGTTGATCACCGGATGAATCGACTCTAAAGCTTGCAGATCCTTTTTAGCTCGAGAAAGTGATTCAGTTCAAGTTCAGTTTTCAAGTTTAAAGTGAGAGAGGAAGAGGTGACAAATGCGTCTCTTCACACACACACACACACACACACACACACAAAAACTATCAGTAGTTTAATTTGGAAATCAAAGTGCTTATCACCTCAAGGATGCTTTTAAAATGTTAAGCATATCAAGGTTTCTTAGCCAAATACGTTAGTTTTATCCCTTATTAATCAGCAATTTTAACCCTCATTATCTCTATATATTACTCGTTAACTAACTAGTTTGCGTTGCATAAAATTAAGAAATGTGCAAGAACCTATGTCGTTCATACAAATTATGCGAAACCGACTCCGAAAATTGACTCGATCAGTTCCCAACACATGGAATCAAAATCAGAGTCGATTCCAACATGGCCAGAATCCTTACAATTCACCCCTCCTCCCTCCTCCGCCTGTCTGCTGTCTGTCTGCTGTGTGTTTCAGTTGTTCAGCAGAACAGCGCGCTAGTCCCGCACAGGGGAGTCTAGACGGAGTATTAACACTCCTCTTTAGACATACTGCTACACATTGGGCAGAACAGACAGCAAAATAATTTCAATAAACATGTTGTTAAGGTCAGTTCCAGGCTTGTGAGTGTTTAAAAATCCACACAGAGTCGATCATTAAAAGGACTGGTTACATAGATATTTTATATTTACCATTTGCATCGTCGTTAGATTATTATATTATATTATATTATATTATATTATATTATATTATATGCACACTGTTGTCTTTTCGAAAAAACAAACAGTACGTAAGTGTTCAGCCTATTTCAGTGGACAGCGCGCCCTCTGGTGTTCATTATTAATAACTGCAGTTGGCTGCAAAATTAAGTCAAGTTGGTGATCTACATTTGAGCTTCTGAAAAAATAAGGGAAATATTACTAAAGTTCACTCACTGGCCACTCGTGCAATTATCCAATCAGCCAACCATGTGGCAGCAGAGCAATGCATAAAATAATATAGAGTCACAAGTTAAGAGCTTCGGTTTATATTCACATCAAACATCAGAACGTGGGAAAATCATTTTGACTCTGATTGTGGTATGGTCGCTGGTGCCAGGGCTCTGAAGCCCTGGGATTTTCATGCACAAGTCCTCTAGATTTGGGGAGTTAGCCATCATAAGGATTTTTGGGCTGTTTTTGCTCACCACAGTTGTAAAAAGTGGTTGTAGGATGACTCTGATGGTCTGTAAGAAGAAGAGGTCAGAGATAGAGAAGAAAACCAAGTGGTGGAAGCTGAAAAAGGAGGAATGTTGTGAGGAATTTAGACAGAAGTTGAGGCAGGCTCTGGGTGGTCAGGTAGTGCTGCCAGATGACTGGGAAACTACAGCAGAAGTGATCAGGGAGACAGGGAGAAAGGTGCTGGGTGTGTCATCTGGAAGGAGGAAAGAAGATAAGGAGACTTGGTGGTGGAATGAGGAAGTTCAGGATAGTATCCAGAGGAAGAGGTTAGCCAAGAAGAAGTGGGACATGGACAGGACTGAAGAGAATAGACAGGAATACAAGGAGTTACAGCGCAGAGTGAAGAGGGAGGTGTCTAAGGCCAAGCAGAAGGCATATGACGAGTTGTACACTAGGTTAGACACTAGAGAAGGAGAGAAGGACTTGTACAGGTTAGCTAGGCAGAGGGATCGAGATGGGAAGGATGTGCAGCAAGTTAGAGTTATTAAGGATAGAGATGGAAGGGTGCTCACAAGTGAGGAGAGTGTACAGAGGAGATGGAAGGAATACTTTGAGGAGCTGATGAATGAGGAAAATGAGAGGGAAAAAAGAGTAGAAGGGGTGAACTCTGTGGAACAGAAAGTAGATAAGATTAGAAAGGATGAAGTCAGGAAGGCTTTGAAGAGGATGAAAAGTGGGAAGGCAGTTGGTCCTGACGACATCCCGGTGGAGGTCTGGAAGTGTCTGGGAGAGGCAGCAGTGGAATTTTTAGCTAGTTTGTTCAACAGGGTTTTAGAGAGTGAGAGGATGCCTGAGGAATGGAGAAGAAGTGTGTTAGTGCCGATCTTTAAGAATAAGGGTGACGTGCAGAGTTGCAGTAACTATAGGGGGATAAAGTTGATGAGCCATACAATGAAGCTATGGGAAAGAGTAGTGGAAGCTAGGTTAAGGAAGGTTGTGGAAATTTGTGAGCAGCAGTATGGCTTCATGCCCAGAAAGAGCACAACAGATGCAATTTTTGCTCTGAGGATTTTGATGGAGAAGTATAGGGATGGTCAGAGGGAGTTGCACTGTGTGTTTGTAGACTTGGAGAAAGCGTATGACAGGGTGCCAAGAGAAGAGCTGTGGTACTGTATGAGGAAGTCAGGAGTAGCAGAGAAGTATGTCAGAGTGGTGCAGGACATGTATGAGAGGAGCAGGACAGTGGTGAGGTGTGCTGTAGGTCAGACAGAGGAGTTCAATGTGGAGGTGGGACTGCATCAGGGATCGGCTCTGAGCCCCTTCCTGTTTGCTATAGTGATGGACCAGTTGTCAGAGGAGGTCAGACAGGAGTCTCCTTGGACAATGATGTTTGCAGATGACATTGTGATCTGTAGTGAGAGCAGGGAGCAGGTGGAGGAAAACCTGGAGAGGTGGAGGTTTGCGCTGGAGAGAAGAGGGATGAAAGTCAGTCGTAGTAAGACTGAGTACATGTGTGTGAATGAAAGGGAGGGAAGTGGAACAGTAAGGTTACAGGGTGAAGAAGTGAAGAAGGTACAGGAGTTTAAGTACTTGGGGTCAACAGTCCAGAGTAATGGAGAGTGTGGGAAAGAGGTAAAGAAGCGAGTGCAGGCAGGTTGGAATGGGTGGAGAAAAGTGTCAGGAGTTCTGTGTGATCAGAAAATATCAGCGAGAATCAAGGGGAAGGTGTACAGGACAGTGGTGAGACCGGCCATGCTGTATGGTTTAGAGACAGTGTCACTGAAGAAGAGACAGGAGTCAGAGCTAGAGGTAGCAGAGCTGAAGATGTTGAGGTTCTCTTTGGGAGTGACAAGGTTGGACAGGATTAGGAACGAGTACATCAGAGGGACAGCTCATGTTGGACATTTGGGGAACAAAGTTAGGGAGGCCAGATTAAGATGGTTTGGACATGTTCAGAGGAGGGAGAGTGAGTATATTGGTAGGAGAATGTTGGACATGAAGCTGCCAGGCAGGAGGCAAAGAGGAAGGCCAAAGAGGAGGTATATGGATGGAATTAATGAGGATATGAAGCTAGTGGGTGCAAGGGTTGAGGATGCAGAAGATAGGGATAGGTGGAGAGAGATGATTCGCTGTGGCGACCCCTGAAGGGAGAAGCCGAAAGAAGAAGAAGAAGTTGTAAAAAGTGGTTATTTCAGGAGCGTTCCTGGCAGCTTAAACCAGTCTGGTCATTCTTCTCTGACCTTTCTCATCAACAAGGTGGTTTCTGCCAACAGAACCAATACTCACTGGCTCACTAAATGTTTTTTCCCCCTATTTTTTGATTGCACCATTTTGTTTAAACTCTACAGAGTGATGTGTGTGGAAATCTCAGGATATCTGAAATTCTGAAACGATCCTGTCTGGCACCAACAGCTATGCCAAGGTCAACGTCGCTGATATCACTGCCATTAATTCCACATTCTGACGTCTGATAATAAACATTAACTGAAACTCTTGACTTGTATGTACCTGATTTTATGCACTGTGCTGCTGCCACATACAAGTGTACAGGTTATTAAAATGGCCAGTAAATGTGTGTTAAATGTGTTGAATTCTTCTAACACATCAACTTTGAGGACAAAATGTTCACTTGCTGCCTAATATATCCCACCCACTAACAGGTGCCATGATGAGGAGATAATCAGTCTTATTCACTTCACCTGTCACTGCTCATAATGTTATGCCTGATCAGTATATGTACATGTACTGCAACAGAAAATATCACATAACAATAATGTATTTGTTTAAACATTCATTATGTGGATTTACTGTACACTAGGTAAGGTTAAGGAATTAGTTATAGTGTGTTTTATTGGAAAATGTATAAATTTTTGAAAGATGTAGGGAAATAAAATCTAGTAAAAATAGTGGTAAAAGTAGTCAAAACTTCAACATATCAAAACACACACTTTATTCACCAAAGTGGGAATCTCATAGGCAACTGTGTGAAAGCTTGTTTAACTGTATATACGGTATATTGGAACTGATACTTGGCTTTACACACACACACACACACACAGATATAATATTAAAACAAATCTGAATTTTACCAGTTAAGCAACTGCAAAAAATATTTTGATCATTTTAGGCTTCACTTTACACATTGGCTGGATAAACACTGAGTAATGTGAGTGTTGATTATTTGACTTATTTGGTATTTATATATATATATATATATATATATATATATATATATATATATATATATATATATATATATATGTATATATATATATATATATATATGTATATATATATATATATATATGTATATATATATATATATATATATATATGTATATATGTATATATATATATATATATGTATATATGTATATATATATATATATATGTATATATATATATATATATATGTGTGTGTGTATATGTGTATATATATATATATATATATATGTGTGTATATATATATATATATATATATATATATATATATATAAAAATGAGTATATTTAAATATATAAAATGAGTATATGAGTGTGTGTGGGTGTGTTAAATAAATTAAATATATATTAACTGGTAAAATTTGAGGCTGAATGAATACCAAGTTCTAATATTTATATTTGGAGACCGGAGTTAAATCATCAACATTTAGGAACATAGTGTAATTTAATTTTTGCTCTCTTATGTGGATATAGATTTAGTCCTGGATTGAATAAACATTACAAATTATATTCCAGGCATATTCCATTAACATTTAAACAACTCTCAGTTAATACATTCTCTAACTGAATGTATTAACATTATTTAGGATTTATTAATGTTGAGGTTCGTGTTAAAGAATGCAAGTGAATAATATTAGTTTTTTTTAGGGAACCTTAATGTAAAGATAAGATAAGATAAGATAAGATAAGATAAGATAAGATAAGAGTGTTCATTAATCTACTAGTTTCTAGTTTAGAAGTAGAGATGACTTTGTACCTACCCTTATTGGTTATTTTGGAATGGAATTCTATCACATAGGTGAGTTTGTACGTAAAAATGACTGAGTGTAGCCCATCTACTGGGGGATGTGGCAGCTTAGTGATTAAGGTGTTACGACTACTGCTTGGAAGGTTGTGAGTTTGAATGCCAGGTCCACCAAGCTGCCACTGCTGAGCCCCTAAGCAAGGCCCTTGACTCTCAATTGCTCAGTTGTGTAAATGAGATCAAATGCAAGTTGCTCTGGATAAGGGTGCCGCAAATATAAATCTGCTGATATGCACAGCTGCATTTAACCTGTTCATGAGTGAATAGGGAACACTATCGCACCACCGCTGGCCACATTTGTCCTCGTAGTGAATCATGCTGAGCACAGCAGTGATGTGGTAGTGTGTCTGGTATTGGTATGTGTATTTCATGTGAGTCACTGCTGAGTTGAGAAACATTCTACCAAGCAAAACTCTTCAGCCAGCTGCAATCCAGTGATCACATCATCCATATTGTTCATGGAAAAAAGATGAGCAACAGTCTGTAACTACTTCTACAAAGTCTAAAAAGGTGTCCATTAAAAAATCCAGGGTGCCAAGTAGGGTGTAGTGGAGGAGAAGGCTTAGCATGACTCATGTTTCCGTCTCTGAGGAGACGGCTAGAGGTGTGTCTAAGACCTGAGCAACAGAGCTGCTCTCTGCACTTGGGGTCAGAGTTTCAGCATCTCTGCTGGAAGGCTGAGTGCTCCTCTGCTGGGTTTTTTTACGCAGCAGAGGACGGAGCGAATGACTGGATTTGTGAGACGCTTTGCTCTTCTCCACCGTTCTCTTGTTAACATGCTCGATAGAGAGACGGCAGCACAACGTCTGAAGGAATGCCGTGCGAAACTGTCGTGATGAGAGATTGTAGAGCAGAGGGTTCAGCACAGAGCTCAGGTAGAAAAAGGTGTCAGCTACAGGGTGCATTTTGACGTATGATAGCAGGTAACTCTTACTCCATGCTTTCTTGGGTATGGCTGCCGACATAATGCGCCGCACCTGGTTTGGCATCCAGCATACGAACAGCGCACACACGATCAGCACTAAGAGAAACAACAAGTACAAATATTCAGAAAAGCACATGGAACCACATATGAATATTCAGTACATATAAGCATTCATGTAAATAAAACTAAAAAGAGAGAAACATCAAGTAAGATGCACAAGATGGGGCGGCGGTAGCTCAAGTGGTTAAGGCTCTGGGTCGTTGACCGGAAAATTGGGGTTCAAGCTGCCATTGCTGGGCCCTTGAGCAAGGCCACCAACCCACCCTGCTCCAGGAGTACTGCATCATGGCTGACCCTACACTCTGATCCCAACTCCCAAGGAGGGGATATGCGAAGAAAGAATTTCACTGTGCAGTAATGTATATGTAACAAATAAAGACTACTTAACAAAGTATATTGTACAGGACAATCTGATGCAAATTATTTAATCTGTTCTTCCTGTATCCAGGAAATCTGATGCTGATTGCATGAATTTGTATACCCTCATTATTTCTGAGTGGATGAAGGGAATTTTTCCCATTTTTCTCCTCAGTTTGGTCACTTGCCATTTCCCACCCACCAGCCAGCTCTTTACTATCATACAACAGCAACCAACTCAGGGAGTATGAAGCCTAACAAATGCCTCAGGCGAGACACATGAAGCCATCCAACTGCATCTTTTCAAACTGCTGCTTGTGCTGTATCAATATCACACACTCAGAAGAAAGCACTATCTGCCCTCTCGCACATATGAGCTCACATACCCGTACACACGACTGGCTAGTGATGCTGTGATTGACAGGAGAAGGAAAACATGTCCCTCCCACCCAATTTTTCTCCCTTAATTCCTTGTTACATTTAGATTCAAGCGTGCAACCCAGTGACAGCATGAAGGCTTTCCTCAGGAAACCAAGTCTACTTATATTTTACAAATTATACACACAATTTCAAGACGTTTCAAATTAATAGTGAAAAAAGTGAAACAAGACAAGAGTCCAAATGCAAAATCAGGGGGAAAAATAAGATGTATTTAGTTTATATAACTGATTTGAAGAAGGCAGGTTATGACCGTGATTAGAAAATGTTTAGATAAAGTTTCAAAATGAAAATGAAAACTTTGCATTGTTATCATTTTTCCAGTTGGTCTCCCTTTAGCTGCCAAAACATCCCTGACCCATCATGCACTTTGTTATTCTGACAGCTTTCTATCAGAACCAGCATTAACTTCTTCAGTAATTTGTGCAACAGTAACTCATCTGTTGGATCGGATCACACGGGCCAGCCTTCACTCCCCACGTGCATCAATGAGCCTTGGCCGCCCATGACCCTGTCCCACTGTTCCTTCCTTGGACCACTTTTGATAGATACTGACCACTGCAGACCGGGAACACCCCACAAGAGCTGCAGTTTTGGACATGCTCTGATCCAGTGGTCTAGCCATCACAATTTGGCCCTTGTCAAACTCGCTCAAATCCTTACTCTTGCCCATTTTTCCTGCTTCTAACACATCAACTTTGAGGACAAAATGTTCACTTGCTCCCTAATATATCCCACCCACTAACAGTGCCATGATGAGGAGATAATCAGTGTTATTCACTTCACCTCTCACTGCTCATAATGTTATGCCTGATCGGTGTATCTTTCAACTTCAAATTAATTTATTTGTCACATATAAAACTTTACACTGTATGACATGTAATGAAATGCTTATATTTAGCATATTTGTCATTTGGTATAATTAGAGACTATCAATGAAACACAAGTCAACCTAAGAAAAAAGATTTGGTAAAGTTCATTGTCTACAACATTTGGTCCAAAGGGGGTGTGCAAACTTTTGTCCTCAAC
This sequence comes from Hemibagrus guttatus, assembly GCA_033459395.1. Classification (NCBI taxonomy): domain Eukaryota; kingdom Metazoa; phylum Chordata; class Actinopteri; order Siluriformes; family Bagridae; genus Hemibagrus; species Hemibagrus guttatus. The sequence continues at coordinate 12,504,709 of JAUCMX010000006.1, forward strand.
TGTATATCTGTGACAGATAATAGTCTGTCCATTGTCTATGTCAAAAATACATATAATTACATATACACGTTTCCCCACTAGGACCTTGCACATGCATGACTCCTTAAGTCGTAATTACGACTAGGAAACTCGAACATCATGTTGATACCCGAGTTTCCGAGATGGAAGGAGTGCTAAAGTTTCACTAGAACAAAGGAGATTATACTTTCTGTACTGAATGACAGGTTTTGCTAATTATTTGAAATGCAGCTAATTGTTATCGCTTGCCGTTTTTATTATATTCATTTATGTAAATTAGCAGCCATTCAACACATGTTGTACATTTTGTAGACCATGAAAATAGCTAAATTGGACCAAAATTCCAGTATCATCTGTATATTTAAAAAAAGAAAGACAAACTAACAAAAAAAGAGAAAAGTTTTTCTTAACTCATGCTAGCCTTCACTATGAGACACTGAGCAAGGGGTTTACTACATTAACCTTAGACAGGAAATGCTTACGTTTATGTAACTAATGTGAATAATTGAACCAGGATGAATAATTGTAGGTCATGTCAAAATATGTTAAGATTGCTTATTAAACAAAATACCTACTACATTCCTATTTCAGTTTTCTTTATACTGTATGTAATTATTCTTTTGTGTAAATGCAGTGAGTTACCTAAAAATATGATGGTCTGCTTGCGTGATGCTTTGACTCTGGCACTCTCATGTTTAGGCACACTAGTTCCTGAAGTGTCCATAGTAATCATAGGTGCCCTGAGAACAACAATCATGCTCCTACACATGAAAGCCACGCTGCCAAGGACCAGCAGGTAGAGGATGAAAGCAACAAACACACTGGCACGATACATTCCCCAGTACTCATTCAGGTTGGTGCAGAAGGTCAGGTTCTGCGCTGGCGCTCCTCCTGGCTCCACCACATGACCTTGAGTTCCAGTTGCAATTAGCAGAGGCACAGCGATGAGGATGGAGGTGAGCCACACAGCAAGGATGAGGTGAGCAGTGCGGGCATGTGTCAACGATTTGTAGCGAAATGGATGGCATATAGCTATGTAGCGTTCAAAGCTTAGAGTTGTCACATTCAGGATGGTGGCATAACTACATGCTTCAAACAGAAAGTTATAGATTTTGCAGGATGCGTTTCCAGAAGCAGAGCTAAAGGGGAACCAGATGGCACTATAGAGTTCCACAGGCATGCCAATCAGCAGCACCAGCAAATCAGAGCAGGCCAGGCTCACCATGTGATCAGTAACACTCTTCTGTAAGTATCCGTTTTTCTGAAGCACCTGCGTGACGTGAATAGTGATGCTGTTTCCTACGATTCCCAGGATGAGAATTAGGCTGTAGAGTACAGTGAGGAAGACCTTCAGTTCGAAATGCGTCTCCAGCTTTCGCCAGTCCCGCTCTCTTTCCTGTTCCATATTCTCCCGCTCAGGCTCTCTGCTCCGATCCACCCTGTTGACTTTAGCCCAGATAGCCTTATCTTTTCAGGAACACTGCACTGATATCAGCACTATTAATCATCAAACTACCTCTGGAATGGAACCATGATGAGGTTCCTATAAAAAATTAAAAGCCATTTTTGAGTTTCATGTATTAAATTGAATTAAATTCTACCTTCTACATGAAGTCTAGTGTAGTGTTCACTTACCTGACCAGTCTAGCTCTCCTGAGTCAGCTGTTCCAACTCACTGTGCTTCCATAAGCAATTGATTCATGGCTTCCTTCCTTCTCTTACTGGACATTTGTATGTAGTTTCGGCTTGGTTTTGGTGAAGTAAGCGGTGCTTCTCTTTTTTTCCCTTCTGAGACCGTCTGAGTTAATGATTGCAGTTTAACGTAGCGCCTGTGGGTGTGTACATATGTGTGTGTGTGTGTGTGTGTGTGTGTGTGTGTGTGGGTGGGTTGGTGTGTGCTAATCAGCATGAGCTAACTGGACTGGCCCTTGCTTTACAACCATAGCACCTCTGCAGGAGTTTGTGTGATGAGTCACATGCTCCCTGTTTACCTCAGAATAACGTCTGAACCATTTTGATCAGATAAGAAGTTACAAAAATTCTAACTCTCATTTTACATTTCTTTATTTCCTATACAATCAGAAATTAGTTTCTCAAGTAACTGCTTCAGTTGAGAAACAACCGGTAAAGCTCTCATTAATCATGTAAAGTTTCCCAAACATGTCTTAAAGGCTCAGTGAATCAGTGTCTCACAGAACCTCCCACTTCAGGACAAACCTGATAATGTTTAGCTCCACCATTGACTCAAACTGACTAACGTAAACAGGATGAAAGCAACAATCTGAGTTCAACATGGATGGGAAATCCAACTGAACTATAATCAGGAAACACTCTGCTGTTCATTTCAATAAATAAGCCTTACTGACCTTTTGTTCATTTCTGAAGTGCAAGGAAAATAAAAAATAATACACACTGTCAACTTTCTTTATTTTATATCCTGATTCAGATTTACAGTTATCAGATTCAGAAAACATGGATAAAGTTGGCACACCTCATCATGTCGATGAACTCAGAATCACAATCGGCGCTTTTTCTAGCTCATTCTTGAGAAGACATGTCAGTGAAGCATACAGTCCTAGAAATACAGGGTTTTTTTCAGACATATTTGCATATTCTAGGTGAAAACTTGGCACACGCACCAGAAGTGCTGGATATCAGAGTCTACCATAAGCTTGGAGAAGGGCGTAGAATGGCCATTTTTTTTCATATTGGTGGTGATCTAGTTCCACATACATGCACCGAATTTGGTAGGCATATGGGTCTTCTAAAGACCTGAAAATTTTCCATCACATCCTTTATATCTGCCTAACAGAAAGATTCGAACCAAATTTGATCAGCATAATAGAAAGATATTCAGGATGCTAAATGATGTCTGATATTTTGACTAGTGTTGCTATGGTAAAGGTGGTATTCCTATTGCACAAACAGGAAGGTTGGCCTGAATAAATCCCCTGTATATCATTTAATTTCTCAAATTCACATTTGATGAAGGAGGCAGAATCCCATGCACATGCCAAAAGTGAATAATTGTCATAGTCATTGTCTTTTTCTGTCACACTTAGTGGTAAAGCTGTACCATGCAGGCTTGACAGAGGAGATTATTTGCTCTTTGAGGTTGACTGTTTAAACAGGACTGTGAGTGAGAACAGGAACTAACTTGTTGACATACGTTCCCCAAGTTTATGTTGTAATGTTGTCAAATTGCTGTGATATAAAATGAATAAACCATTCTAGATCCAGTCTTTGATTATTTTCCTATAACAGCACCAACTGGTGACAGGAAGTGAGGTTTATAAACCAAAAATTTTAATACTCCTCTGAGATATTCACATTAGAATACTGGCTGATGAAACAGACACGTGCTTGGTGCTTGGGTCAGCTAATTGCTCCTTACACTGTGTTAGATGTGTTAGAAGCAGGAAAAATGGGCAAGTGTAAGGATTTGAGCGAGTTTGACAAGGGCCAAATTGTGATGGCTAGACCACTGGATCAAAGCATCTCCAAAACTGCAGCTCTTGTGGGGTGTTCCCGGTCTGCAGTGGTCAGTATCTATCAAAAGTGGTCCAAGGAAGGAACAGTGGTGAACCGGCGACAGGGTCATGGACGGCCAATGCTCATTGATGCACGTGGGGAGAGAAGCCTGACCCGTGTGGTCCAATCCAACAGGCGAGCTACTGTTGCTCAAATTGCTGAAGAAGTTAATGCTGGTTCTGATAGAAAGGTGTCAGAATACACAGTGCATGACGGGTCAGGGCTGTTTTGGCAGCAAAAGGGGAACCAACACAATATTAGGCAGGTGGTCATAATGTTATGCCTGGTTGGTGTATATTGCAAAGCCATAACCTGTATGTCACAATGTACCACTAACATATTGTTTAAACACGAGCATGTCAAGCAGCAAGCATGTTCCTGTTCAGTAAGTCATGTTCAGTGCAAAAGTTGATCCAGTAAATGGACAGCGAGAGAAAAAAACCTGGAACATACAGAAACAAGAGTGCTCCAAGCTCTGTAGTGCTGAATGCTTAGGACTAATAGTCTAGATATAATTACTGTCTTACTCTGAGTGCTTGTAAGCTTAATGCTTTAGCGATGATGTGAAAGGACCTCCAACCAAACATTTAGCTCACAACACGGGGTCTTACAAAAGCACATCATGTCCATTATATAACAAAACATGAAGAAAACAACATGAATATTGTTATCAAAAACTACAAATAAATATGTAATGGCTTGCCTAATCATTCAAATGGCTTTGTATTAGAAATCTAAAAACTACTGATGAGAATGTTGGTGGTTTAAGCCCCAGCACTGCCAAGCTGCCACTGTTGGGCTGTTGAACAAGGCCATTAAACCCACCTGCTCAGGGATGCCATATTATAGCTGACCCTGCACTCTGACCCCAGCTTTCCAACAAGCTGGAATAAGGTAAAGAAAAGTAATTCCCTGTGCTGTACTGTATATGAGACAAATAAGGCTTCCTGTTCTTCTGTTATGATGGGCCAACAAGCTTCAGAAACAGAAATGATGCCACTCTTGGTTTTCTAGCATCTTGTTCTGCCCTATGCCAGTGTTCCTTGATCAATAAAAATAGGTAATGTCAAATTGCTGTGATAGAGAAAATAAATAAAACAATTATTTTAGTCAGTGATTATATTCCCAAAACAGCACATCTCACCATGTTTATGCCTTACTTATTTCTTGATTACATATATCGAACTAAAAATGCTAATCCAGGCTGAACAGTGAGCCATATAAAACTGAAGTGGCTTATTTTCTTCATTCCATAATCCTATAAGATATCCCCACTGCAATGTTGAGGATTAACACATAATATTCAGCTTTCTAGATATTTCTTTCAAAGTACTCACAAATGCTGCGAATCACAGCACTATTTTTATCACCATTTTTTTTAAACATACAATTGACAAATAAAAATAACATAGAATTGTCTTTCCGAAATATCTTTCCATGATGTTAGAAACAACTCAGTAAGTAAACAGCTCGTAAAGCCATCTACATTAATGTCTGCTAGAGTGAAGGTTCAGTGCTGAACACCAAGTCACGTATATAAAAGTGCTATAAAAGCAGAGATAAGCCGCTGCACAGGATGTACTGACACACCGTGAGCCGCTGTCTGCACTGGCTGGCAAAGCGATGAAGCTTCGAGTTAGTCTTCGAATTGTTCCCTGCATTAGGATGAGCCGAGGGCTTTCGGGCTTCGTCTCAGAAGCCACGTCAGCAGAAGGATCCAGGGTTTCTGTTATTTTTTCCCCCTTAAAGAATCATTTTATAATGAGGTTTATTCAATTCCTTTCAAGCAGGTCTACAGGGCACATCCAGTTTTATTTAAAAAAAAAAAAATACATTTAGTACATAATAAGACCAATAAATTAGCATAGAAGTTGATGGGAAAACAATTTTAAAAACTGATCATTGAGAGGTGGGTTTGATTCCTTTTATTTTCAGTGCCAGTGCTTATCAGTTCTATTATTCAGCAACTCCTACAAATTATTCAGTACATACAGTAGAGCTGTTAGGAAAAGGTATGTAGTTATGATCTGGGAAATTTAATGGTTTAATAATTCAAGTAAAATGCATTTTTTTTCATCTGTGTCTTTTCTTCTCAAATTTGATTCCTGATCTCGTGAAGTGTTTTTATTGGTGAGAGCAGTGACATCCTTCCTAATATCCAAGTCTTCACTGCACATTCCTGAATGTAAACTCCAGTGATTTTCAACCTAATCTCTATCTCCTACATGTCTACTATATGGAGCACCAAAGATAAGAATTTTCAGATCTTTCCCTCTAAAGGGAGAAATACAGAAAGTCTGTTTACACTAAACTCACTTACTATGGAAGTCTGCAGGCTGGGGCAACAGCAAATGTTTATGTGAACCAAATATTTCTTGAAGAATGCCTTCAATTCTTTACTCAAACCAAATTTACGTATTTATAAATGAATCTTTAAATGTGTATAATTTGTCTTTTGGTGGATGGGACCTCCAACTGTGCATGGATAAGACAAATATTTTGAGAAAGTGTATTTTAACTGCATTGCTCCTACACTGGAAAGTAAGAAATTTCGAGTAAATATGAAGAGCTTTAGTATTTTTTTTAAAGTCTGTTTTATTTTGAGAGCATCATTGTTAGTGTAATTGCTATATAACTACTGGCTATAGACTTATTACTGAAACACATTTATAGTCAATGTATATACTATGCTGGGAAGCATTTTGAAACTCTCGTCTGCTTTTGGCTATATTAACATTACAAGTTCCCCAAATTCCAATTTCATGTAGAACAGAACAGTTTCTTTTGATGGTTCATATTTCTCACCATAAGCAACCCATATCTGTCTTTAATGTGAATGTATCTGCCCCACATAGGCACAAAGATTTATTATGCAACACTACAGATACTTTAATTGATCCCTCAAATATCAACTAAATAACAAATTTCCCCATCCTTCTACTGGATCTAGTCTGTGTGAAGTGATTGTCATTCCTGTACTGGACACAATTATGATATTTACATGCTTGTTGGGAAACATCCACAAGAATTCTGATCTGAGTGTTCTCTTTTATGAGATATTTATCTGATCTAGGATCACAAATGAAAGTAGCTCAGATCTGATTTGATAAGATCAGATTTATGTATCCACATTTGGAAAAAGGCTGAAGTTTTCCTTTAAAATGGAGACCTGGTGAGTTAACAGCAGACCAACTCCTACACCAGTGAGCCGATCTGATTTCTCCAAAACTGGCTAAAGAACTGAAGCTACGATGTATCATGATCAGTGTGGGCTGTATAAATTTAGAACTAGCTCTCAAAGAGAAGGAAATAACATGTTTTATACCTGTGCTAAAGAAAAAAAAAAGAGGAGAAAACACTGGATATATGTGCTCAATAGTGTTTACTTGGATTTGGATTAGATTGAATTTGGTAATTCATACCAAACACACACAAACTATTAATTACATGGTAATGGTAATACATACACACAAAATATTAATTACCATGTTACATGGTTTTAGTGTCTTGTTTCAATGGTGAAATACATCATGCAGGTTTGACTAGGACCATGACACTATAGACACTATCTACAGTACAAAGACTAAAAAGATAATAGGCTACTTCATGGGACAAATGGTGATTTGAAACCAGCAAATCTGCATGTACACACACACACACACACACACACACACACAATTTATCACACCTGTTTGTGTATTGCAATAGCACCTTGCAGGCACATTTATTAATGCAAGATCTCAGACTCTGCTGATCAAAATTCCATTTTGCCAGGCAAGGGCTCGGTTTGTGATACTGTGATTGGAAAGTCAGTCAGTGTGTCTGGATCATCCATCATGGCCCGTGAAAGCTGCTTGCCTGGATTCTGGCCCTGAGATATCACAGCCAACAAAATGAGGATTAAAAATGGTCAATCACAGGGTCTTCAGTACATGTGAGGAGGAGGAAGAAGTGATACGAGGCACAACAGCAGGTTTCAGATTGTCATTTTGCAATGCTTCTCAGTTCCTGTATGAAGAGGTTTTTACTTTAGTTACCTTTCTTGTAGAAACAATCATGGTGAATCAATGTAATTTTAAAAAGGCAGGTTCAAATATTACTAGTTGCACAATGAGAAGAGCAGACTGATGTCAGTGTGTGTATACATGTGTCTAGCTGGGTGGTGGTTCAAGCTGAGGCATGTTCCTCATATCTTCTCTCGCACGCACACACACAAAACAGACGCAGTTTGCCTCACTTTTTGCGAATCTGGTTATTGCCATTGATTTGTATTCAAAATAAAATGAACATGGGGTCAGTATATTCAGGAGTACTGTGCTATCAAGGCCACACAATTGCACTGAATTGCTTAGGAATGAGATAAAGCCAAAGTAAACAGTCTCCAAACCACCGACATCTGTGTTCAAGAAAGACTTCCTTAGCTCTTGTTTATGCCAGTGTCTTAGGACACATAGCAGATGGGAAAATGGTCCTCCAAACCAAACAGTGAATTTCATATAAATCGCTTCACAAGCACTGTAGTCCCATCTGCACACTTGATATAGCATTATTAACTACCTTAATTAAAACAACACATTTTAAAATATGATCAGAAATGTTAGCATTGTTTATTAAGTCCAATAAGCCTTTATGCTGTCATCTTGAATAATAATTCTTTTTTAGGGCATTCTAGGCAAACAAAGTCTATGTAAAGTGAAATGCAATGCCTTGCTTGGAAATCTTGTAAGTGCATATCTGTACAAAGGTTGTAGCTTACCTCTTAAGATGTTAATCAAGAGCAAAAACCTCTGTTCTCGAGGGCAGAGCTCTGTAAGGGAATGAGACTCTCACACTGCTCATTGTCCTCTGCTAATCTACAAAACACCCAATACAACACACATTACACAGATATAACCTTTACTGAACACTCAATGTCTCAAATACCACGATGGTTAGGCTTAGTGTTCTTTAAATACACCTGGATTTAAATACACCTGGAATTTCACAATTTCCTGTGTTTGTAAAGGTACTTGACCTAAACACTGCAACATTTCATTAAAAGTAAAAAATGTACATTTATGTCAATAAGAATAACATAATAATAAAAGTAATTAATCACTGTAAGGATTTGTGATGAAAGTGTTCAAAGAGTTCATCACAAAACAATTTTGTGTACATATGGTCACAAAACCCCTCTTACTGTTTACAAATCTTTTATTTGCACAATGCCAAATACAGTCTGTACTCTGCTTGGTGCTATTTTATGTATTTTTCCTGTAGCGAATTGTATTGTTTGCACTAGGTTGCACACTATGCACTTTATGTAGCTAGGACAACGTACTGTTATTCCTTAGCTCTGTGTTGTTTTCTTGTTTTATGGAGCTCTGTGATGTCTTATGTAGCCCTTTATTGCTTTATGTAGCACCATGGAGAAACATTGTCTCATTTCACTATGTACTGCATCAGCTATATAATGTTAAAATGACAATAAAAGCTTCTTGACTTGACTTGAGATTCAGAAACAGCTATGCTCAGTTATTCCCTCCAGTGGTGTAGGGATATTACTTCAGAGACCAAAAAGCATTTTACCATCCTCTCCATCTTCCTCCCTGCACTTAACTCGCTGCTGAAGGGTCTCTTTTAACTTTAATATTCAAGGGAGACCAAATACACAACTGGTGCACCTTTACCTTGCTTACAGTAACTTTATTTACACTAAATAATTAGAAATACATTCACACATCACATTGTGAAAGATCCACACAAAAAATGACATCTTAGCACATTAAAATATCTTGAATCAAGTCAAATTTACCTATTGTTTCTTTTTTACAACAAACCAATATAAGCTTATTTAAGCCATTTCTTAACATATTTTACTATTTTTAAGCTAAATCCCCTTGTTATTATTCATTCATTGTCTACCGCTTATCCAAACTATTCTCGGGTCACGGGGAGCCTGTGCCTATCTCGGGCGTCATTGGGCATCAAGGCAGGATACACCCTGGACAGAGTGCCAACCCATCGCAGGGCACACACACACACTCTCATTCACTCACGCAATCACACACTATAGACAATTTTAAAGATGCCAATCAACCTACCACGCATGTCTTTGGACTGGGGGAGGAAACTGGAGTACCCGGAGGAAACCCCGAGGCACGGGGAGAACATGCAAACTCCACACACACACGGCGGAGGCAGGAATCGAACCCCCAACCCTGGAGGTGTGAAGCAAACGTGCTAACCACTAAGCCACCGTGCCCCCCTCCTTGTTATTGTTATTTTTTATTGTTATTTTTTATTGTTATACTTAAGTTTCTTTCGGCTGCTCCCTGTTCGGGGTCGCCACAGCGGACCAACTGGTCCGCACAACAACTTGGCAAATGTTTTACGCCGGATGCCCTTCCTGACGCAACCCTCCCATTTTTCCGGGCTTGGGACCGGCACTGCATCCAGTGGCTGGGGTTTGGGCATTGGCTGGGAATCGAACCCGGGCCTTCCTCATGATAGGCGAGAAACCTACCACTATACTAATTAAAAAAAAAAAATTCTAGAAAGAAGCAGAAGTATCTGCCAATAGAATAAGAACATTTAAAGCTTAAAAATATTGAAATATGCCAAGATATGTTTAATAATCGTATATTTCGTTTACTGTAATCTTATAATGAGAAACAGTAGCTAAATCTGACTAGATCAAAAAATATTTTAACTTACTAAGAGGTCATTATTTGCAGTGTATTGAAATTCATCAGTGGGCTGTGAACCCTTTATATCCCCTCATAACAGCATTGAGTGCTGAGAATAAGACAATTTCCTGCTATGGGAAAATACAACATAGCACAGCAATTCGAGTAATAAATCAAGGCATACCGTCTGTTACTTACAATCAGTTTAAAAGAGCATAGGTAATATGGTGAGACACAAGCATTAAAGGTTTACAGCTTATGAAAAACATCAGGAAGGCCTGCATTCCAAGGCTTTTAAACAGTCTCTTACATTCCTAATCCTGCTGTCACCTAGGGTTATATTCTGATTCGATGTAGAATACTGTATTCAGTTTCACTCACAGTACAAACACACTGGAGCTATGGAGGACTGCAAAAAAAAAAAAAAACATGAGAAGAGAATATGCCTCTCAAACACAATAGGTGTCTGAAAGGTAGGTAGGAGCTGTCAAAACATGATGACTAAAAGAAAACATGAATAATAATAAAAAATAAAAAAAAACCAACAATGCCTGAAAACATCCTGCCAAAGCACAACGGACCAGTTCAGAAAAGACTTTCTGAAATTAGATACTGTCAGGCTTGAACCTGAACCTCTGTAATTAGCCATGTAAAGGTTTTACCACTAGAAAAGAGGCTTCAGTTAAAATATATACACATTCGATTACTTAGTCTGTTTACTACAGTTGTATGCAAAAGTTTGGGCACCCCTGTCTAAATGACCCCTATCCAAAATCTTGAAGCAAGTTACATGAGTCAACAACAACAGTCTGTCTTTTATAACAGCACAAAGATCTAAAATCTTCCATAGACTACCTAAAGAAATGCAGACTGAAGCTTTTGGAATGGCCTTTACAGACCCCTGACTTAAGCATCGTGGAAAATCACTGGGTATGTCTTAAAAATGCTGTGCATAGCCCAAGAAATAGCCTCAGCACTAAAAATGCCTGGCTGGCTACAAAAACCTGTGCAAGCTTTCCAAATTTTGCATGTTCCAAAATGTCCATTTCATTTTTTCCCCCTAGTTTTTGATGATCTAACTTTGCATTAACAAAATAACAAGTGTTCATTTTTTTTTTAGTTTGCTGCAGAGGTTGTATTTAATTCTCTTCATTTTAAAAATGCTTTGTGACAATATCCTTTGTTAAAAGTAGAAGCAGAAGTCACACCTCATAGTTTTCTGAAAGCCAAGGTCAGTTAATTAAACATGTGGAATAAGGCGGGACTCCTGCTGAACTGGAATAAATACCTGCACCCTCACTGGCCCTCTGAGGATAAGATTGGACACCCCAATATATAAACTAAACTGAACAATATGTGTAACAATATGTATGTATAAAAATGATGTAATTTGGTAAGGGGTGTTGTATACAGTGGTAACATTTGTATTCAAACTGCTTTCAGTGAGGAATGCCACCTGTGAATCCTGTGCTTGCGGCAGATGAAGGAGAAAACTCTCCGCAGCGCCACCATCGCCGGGTCCCAGTTATTGTAGTGGCTCAGGAGTGCAGTCAGGAAGAAGGAGAGAAAAACTGGAACTGCCCCGGCAAAGAATAACCAGGAGAAACTCGTCTGGAAATGCAGACGCGCACGCGCACACACACACACACACACACACACACAGTTTAGGTTACACTGTTTGTAAAGTTATATATTTTGTGAATATTTTATGTAGTCAGCAATTTTTGTTGCTTGTACTCTATTAATGAGATTTAAAATAGCCATAATTCCTATGTGGGTTGCCCAATATGAATGCAAATACCCTCAAATTAAAGCTGACACCCTGCATTTGAACCTCCCTGCATGCTATTTCATTTTAAAATCGAATTTTCTGCAAAACAAAAAGCAAACATAAAAATCCCTAAGCACTACAAAACTATTTTTGGACCAATCTGCATTTGCACATCATATATCAGTGTTAATTTTGACAGCTGTTTTTTATTTAGTCTTAGTCTTTATCTTCAGACGAAAATGGTTATTAGTCTTAGTCACATTTTAGTCATTTTTGTCTTAAATAGTTTTAGTCTAGTTTTAGTCGACGAAAAGTCATTGCATTTTTGTCAAGTTTTAGTCATTAGTTTTAGTCAACTGCAGTTACCAGCTTTAATTTTGTTAATTTTCTATGTAGTATTAAGACAAAAATAGTCATAATTTTTCCCTCTTTATACCAATTAAGCTTATGAGAGATTTGAATCAAGATAACAAGCTATATTGACACTGCACTCTTAGCACTTGTGCAGCTCTACATATCCCTTTTTCTTAGTTGGATATCAGCCTGCTGTGCTGCCCTTGCTCATTTATAATGTAGGATCATTCATTAAGGATAGGTAAAAGTGGTCTAGAGTTCAAGTATCAAGTAAAAGCCTGAAATATTTTCTTTAGTTTTTATGGAAAAATTGCATTTATTTTCTGAAACTTCAAATAAATGTGCAATAAACAGACAGATGTTCAAAAGCAGCTGAACATTTATTACTAACATACCTTTGTCTGCCAACAGTATTTACTGTATAATAACCATTAAGGTGTACATTTGGAAGCAAAATAACATTTTTTATGAAATCTGTCAACTCAGATATGGGGGCGCCAACTTCTCCAGAATGTAAATATGGAAAAAATCAGGGCAAAAATCATGTAGTGTATTCCAGCCTTAAGCATACGTACAATGGCAATGACTTAAGCAACTTCCAAATCCATCTGTCATTTTAGAAACAGCTCGCTATCTGCATGCTATTAAGTTAGTACAACAAATAGGCTATGGTCTAAATGATCTTGCTACAGCACATGATACGGATTTCATTCGAAACAGAAATGAATGCCGCAGAAAAGCCGAACTGTTGTACAATATATAATGAAGCATTGTACATTGATGAAAGTCTGGCTCAGAACTATGCAGTAAGGCTAGCTAAGTGACGTTAATTAACAGAAAGCTAAAACGTAAAAATGTAAAACTAGCGAATTTACCTGTGGACACAACCAGTAACACTGACCTAACGTTAAGAAAAAGTACTTAAATAAGACTAAATAGATGAATTTCTGTGACAGAAGCTGCATAAATAGCAGTGTGACGCGCCTTCAGATGCCTCTTAAGATTCATGGTATTCTTTCCGTCTATTTTATAGCCACAGGGCTTCTCTCCGTTTTCGGTGACAGTGCACAATGTTTTTTTTTTTTCCAGAGGAATTTATTATGTATTTATTTATTTATTATTTATTTATTTTTAGAGATCATTTATTATGAATGTCCCATACTCCTTAAAAAAGCATTTTAGTCCAGTCTCGTCAACAAAGAAACGTCTTAAATTTCGTTTCGTCTTAGTCTCATTTCGTCTCAGTCACAGAAAAAAATGGTCGTTAACTATTATTCGTCATCGTCTTCTTTAAAGAAATTAACACTGTCATATATAAACACACTATAGACATTTATATATAAACACCTCACCTTCTGCAAGCATATATCAGTCAGGATGGATAGTGGAATTGTCAAACTTAGAGCCAGCGTCCCAATTAGAGATGAAGTGAGAAAACAGCCCCTGTAAAACACACAAACATACATTTAATTTACTCATTTAATATTGCTATTGAGACCTATATTTTTTATATAAGCACTTTTTTACATCTGACATTTTAATATGTACACCATGGCAATATGTAAAGAATAAAACATAACTTTATAACATTATAACAAAGTACATCATATACACTATATGACCAAAACGTTGTGTGCACTTGATCACCACTTCCATATTTGGTCTTCCACAAACAGTTAGAAATTAGAAATTAACTCACAAAGTAGTAACCAAAGAAATTCCATGTTGTCGATTATACATTTTTTTAATCAGACCATCCATCCCAAGAAGTCCCAACTACAGAATGAGTGTGTTTATATTAACCTTTGATTTCCCATGCAGAATCGAGAATTCAGCAGAGCTGTGACACGATACAATATATGATCAATATTGGGATGAATCAGATCCTCTTTTTGGAGAGTATAACAAATGGTAGATTTTCAATAAGGAACTGATGTTCTGCAATATACACCGATCAGGCATAACCTTATGACCACCTGCCTAATATTGTGTTGGTCCCCCTTTTGCTGCAAAAACAGCCCTGACCCGTCATGCACTGTGCATTCTAGTGTCTTTCTATCAGAACCACAATTAACTTCTTCAGCAATTTGAGCAACAGTAGCTCACCTGTTGGATCGGATCACACGGGCCAGCCTTCACTCCACACGTGCATCAGTGAGCCTTGGCCGCCCATGACCCTGTCACCGGTTCACCACTGTTCCTTCCTTGGACCACTTTTGATAGATACTGACCACTGCAGACCAGGAACACCCCACAAGAGCTGCAGTTTTGGAGATGCTCTGATCCAGTCGTCTAGCCATCACAATTTGGCCCTTTTTAAACTCGCTCAAATCCTTACACTTGCCCATTTTTCCTGCTTCTAACACATCAACTTTGAAGACAAAATGATCACTTGCTGAATAATATATCCCACCCACTAACAGCTGCCATGATGAGGAGATAATCAGTGTTATTCACTTCACCTCTCTGTGCTCATAATGTTATGCCTGAGCAGTGTATATAAATCTTGTTTGTGTAATCATAATCGGATGTTTCACACAGTACAATCCTAAACCCTGGCTTAACAACCAAGGCTGGATAAACCTAGTATGTGACTGGTTAAAATAATGAATTCTTTCACTCTTATGTATCAGTGGGGAAAAAATGTTGGCACATAAACCCTTAAATTATGTGACGTAAATCCTCCAATTTCTGATTGGGTGTCTGTTGCTAAGCAACTAGCTGTAACATTCTAACACTGCAGTTTTACACTGTACACATTTAGCACTGCGACACAGGGTTAACACCGAAAAGGCAGTCCTGACCCTGCTTCAGATCAGAGCTTTATAACCTGGGATTAAGCGCAGGGTAAAAAGCCCTATTGTGTTTCATAAAAAGATATTCAAGCAATATCGCACAAGCAAGAGTGAATCATGTATCCTAGCTGTGCTGATATTCAGTAACATTACAAAAGAGTGATATTAATTTTCTATGAACTGTCCTATAAACAAGACCTCAAGTAACTGACACAACTTGTACAAATATGTTTAGAAAACTGGTCCCATAAAGAGTTGTATGTTGCCATGCATATATAATTATATATATATATGTATATATATATATATATATATATATATATATATATATATATATATATATATATATATATATATATATATATATATATATATATATATATATATATATATATATATATATATATATATATATATATATATATACATACACACAGTATACATTCTTCTGTATCAAGCCCTCCCTTCACATGTGAGGACATGTCATCCTTCCAACTTGTACATATTCCTCCATACATTCATACATATAGTGCAGTCACTATAAAACACACTCGCCAACAAACGCCACGCCACGTACCATAACCAGAGGAACTCAGAGAGCACAGTCCCGATCAGGCCGTTGATGAGGATGTAGCTGATTACCATCCGATTGGGCATCTCAAACAGCTCCAACCCAGAGTAGTGCAGCAGCACAAAGCCAGGCCATAAGAGCAGCAGGCTAAACAAGCCTACAAAACCTACACACACACACACACACACACACACAAAATATAGAATATGGATTTTATGAACACTAAGAGTGTGAACTAAGAGTGTGAGTTAGGTTTAGTGTAATCTACTCACCAAAGAACATTGGGATGTCCAACTTCTCCTCTCGATCAACTTTTCTCTTTAGCATAACAATGTAGACAGCGTATAAGATCGCACCCAGCAGTGACCAGAGAGAGCCTACACAAAAACCACAGCGTCACAAAAACGGTCACCTTCTGATCTACCAGGCTTTAACATTTACTCACAGTTTAATTCTCTAGTTTGTCAAAATGTGTTGATCAATTTTCTGCAATAACAGCTCTGATAGTAATGTTTTTACAGTGGGCTAAAATTCAGATCACAGGTTTATATTACTGCACAACTAATTCCCATAATGGCTCTTCGTTTGATCTAATAATAAATGGAAAATAAACAATTACAAATGTGTAATTAATATGGAGAAGCTTATTGTAAGAAGACATTTAATCAGCATTTCTGTAAGGAGTCTAAGCTGAGCTTTGGAACAGTTTAATCTCCAAGATAGAGAAAAAAGGCTGGCAAGGGAACAGTTATATCTTGTTAAGTGATAACATGAACTAACTTGATTGCAAATGGTCCACAACATTAAATACAACTACAAACCAATAAAAAAAGGGTACAATTTGTTGTTCTTTGATTAATAAAACAATGTAATTGCTGGTAAACTATGTTGACTGTGATATAAGAAGACATCATGTTCCAAAGTGTAATGCTAAAACATTGCAAGATATCCTGTTATAGGGAAATAATCAACTTTGGCATGGCTTCAATTCCTGGCTTTGCACCCCACCATCTTTTCAATAAACGTTTTCCAATAGCAGCGTGTCCCGCTGTCTTTTATTCCTTACTTATCTTCGTCTATTTCCTTGTATGTTACATATATATATATATATATAAAACATACAGAAATTTTGTGATATATTGTTTGGTGATCAACATACTACAAAACTATTTACTTTACTGCATTTTAAATATATATAAGGATATGTTAGCATCATTGGAGACTTTTCTGCAACACTGTACAGCCTTTATGTTAAGAATATAAAAAAAGTATCCTTATTGAGTTAGTAGAGGAAAACATTCTCTAAAATTCTTAACATAAAGCAAAGCCTAAACAACATGTGGGGGCTGTGATAGCTTAGTGGTTAAGGCGCTGGACTACTGATTGGAAGGTTGCGAGCTTGAATCCCAGGTCCACCAATATGCCACTGCCACCAATGGGCCCCTGAGCAAGGCCCTTAACCCTCACTTGGTCAGTTGTATAAAGGAGATAAAAGTCACTCTGGATAAGGGCATCTGCCAAATGCCAGAAATGTAAAATGTTAAAGCATGTCATCAAGTCACTGTATCGTGGTGATTTAGCAAAACTATGAACATCATGCATCATGGATTTATCCCACAAATGGTATGTGGTGACTTGTCAATTGTCAGCTTACACAATTTTTTCTCACAATTTGCATCCAATAATATATTTTCACCAGAGAGATCTTTAAATCTCTAAAGCTTTGTATTGCAGCTATAAACACTGAAAAGCACTGACTCTTATAAACCACTTTAAGTAATCAGAGCTGGTTTAATGGTTACCAATAATGCCTTTTTCACCAGAACTGTCCATCCCCGAAAAACTGACCACAGCCACTCCCACCATGCTAACAAAAGAAGGAAAAACACAAATTACCCCATTGATAAGGATACAAATACGACTTTGAGTAATTCGAATCTTGAATAATGTTGAACTGACCTGAGCATAACAGCAAGCAGTTTGGAAAGTGTGAAGCGATCGCTGCTATTGCTGGGAAATATGGACGCCAAGATCAAAGTGAAGAGGCCTGAAACCAACAAATACCACATCACACACGTATGGTTTGCAGTGACTTCGCAATCATTATCTTTTATACAATCAATGCATATTTACAAATAAATTATCATATGTTGTAGAAGCTCAGTGCCAACTCTAGGCCTTTAGTCTTTTAGTTTAAATGGCTCACCAGAGGTGGAGGACACAATGTTTACTATTGCCACCTGTGTGTCTGTTAGAGCCTCCTGATAGGCCAGATTTGCCAAGAACCACTGAGAGAGAGAGAGAGAGAGAGAGAGAGAGAGAGAGAGAGAGAGAGAATGAGAGAGAGAGAAAGAATGAAAGAGAGAAATAAACTAGAATATTACAGATGAGTTTAAAATAAACCCTTTACAATAGATTCAGGTTCAAACTGTACAGGTTGCTATTGCACTTGGCAGGTAGAAACTGAACACCATCTTTGTTTTCTCTTGTACCAAATACAAGGATATCACAGAAAGGTTTTTTTCCTAAATACAATTATGATTTTTGGGTAAATGTTCACATGTACCCTTGCACTTTGACACAATTATAAAATCATCAGATCAAGCAGATGCATCATTTCTTTTTCCTTTAATTAATGATTTTCAAATGTCAAAATGTAAAAAAGTTTTTCTCCTCATGTTCTTCTTCTCTAATATTACATTTTGCATGAGGATCTGAAACCAAATATACAAAAATAGAGGAAATCACGAAGAGGAAAATACCTTTTCACAGCATTGTACTTGCAGAGATTTTGCTTTGTGTGCTCATAATTAATATATATAGGCATATTCCTGTTTAACTGTCCCCTTCTTCACATGGACATTTATAGCATTTGACAGATGCCCTTATGTCCTCAGATGTCCAGAGTGACCTGCAGAGCTGCTGTAAAGGCTCTATTAATGAATACATCCTGAAAATTCACTCAGCCGCAGACTAAGAATACATCAGTCTAAAAACTCTGTTGAGCGGTAATATATTAAGAAAAGCACACAGACAACACTCCTTTTTCTAAAAGTGCCAAGTACTGCAGGAAAAAGTCAGCCTTTTTTCTTTTTATATATACCATCATTACTAGTATTACTTTTTTGCTTCTTTTGTTCACTTATTTGTTTCTTTGCTTTGGCAACAGTTGTTGACTAAAATTCATGGCAATAATGCATAAAGTTAATAGAACTTGAGGGTGAGCTAGAGAGAGATAGAGAAGACAAAGAAATTGTACTTTGCACTGTGTGTTTGTGTGTGTCTCACCACAAAACAGAAGAAGAAGCTGACTTTGGCCACAGCACTGATGCTAAGTTTTCCCATAATCCTGAGTGATGTGGCAGTATGAGACATGCGAGACAGTTTGGCTTCCAACGCCTGAGAGTGAGGAAGTTCACGTACCTCCATCACATTACTGAACCTCACACGCTGCTTCCTTGCAGCTACACAAACACCACCATAACACCACATACACACACAAAAAAAAACACCACAGGTGGAAAATGAGAGAAAAAAGATGACATGCACAATGAGACAAAGACTTGGTCGTTATATATTTACATATGTACACATACTGTATACAACACACACATACATACATACATACATATATACATAAATTAATTACATAACCAGGTTACATACACTATATGCCAAACGTTTGTGAACACCTGACCATTACGCTCATGTGCTTTTTGGACACCCTATTTCTGTTGCTCTTGTAACAACCTCCACTTTCCTGGGAAAATTTTTCACTACATTTTGGAGCATGGCTGTGGGGCTTTGCCCATTCAGCCAAAAGAGCATTAGTGAGGTCAGGTCGATCAAGAAGGCCTGGGGTGCAGTCAGTGTCCCAGTTCATCCCAGTAAAGGTGTTCCCAGTTCACTCCAGTTGTTCCACTCCAAGCTTGGTAAACCTCACAGGAGCATTGTCATGCTGGAACTGGTTTGGGCCTCTTAGTTTCACTGAAGGGAAATTGTAATGCCACAGCATGAAAAACCATCCTGGACTGTGCGCTTCCAAATTTGCAGCAACAGTTTGGGGAAAAAACACAATTAAAGGTCAGGTGTCGACATACTTTTGGCCATATATTGTATTCACTGAGAACTGATATGGTCGAACAATATTCTATTGACTTCATTGTATGAAGTGTGTGAGTTTTCTGAAGTTTTTGCAGAAATACTTACGAATCTTAGACTCTCGACTGACACTGTTATCAGGAACATCCTGAAACTTCACCGGCACGTACAGAGGCTCACTCTAGAGAGCAGTGACACACTGTTATTGCACTGGCTACACAACATTCATTCCTATACACTTCCTTTCTGTGTGAGGGCTTTGTTTCCATATGTACAATGAACTAGATACATTCTAACAGCGGACAGGATTAATTAAAGAGTATAAAAGGGAGGGACTAAAGGATATAGAAGGGTATGCAAGAACAAAGTCTTATTACTGCCTTTAAAAATACTGCTGCTATTGAGATAAATACTCTATTAATTATGTTATATTTTAAAAGGGGTTTTTTTATATGGCAAAAATATTGTCTCATACATCTTATGTCAAGTCCTACATTTCTCATAAATCGGAAACTGGAGAGTTCTTACCCATGTCAATGCTTATATAAAAGCAGGTTCTCTCAGTAAACATGGGGCTGGCATAGGGCAAGCCCAGAGACACAACAGATTAAGTCTCAGAGTGTTAAAAGGCATTTGAATTATAAACACAGAGTGAGTGTGTATTGTTTTGAGGGTATATACTCACTAGGGAATTATTGTAGCCGTTTTCGGTGCCACCAGCAGTCCCGTGTGAATCAGCATCAGAAATCTAAAAATGACATTAAACCCAATCAGTCTAGCAATTTCAGCATTCATTTACATTTACATAGCCTGTCATGCTGTGCTGTGACTTTCAAGACTCATAAGAATGGACAAGCAGGCCTTGTGGTGGCTTAATCACATGCTGCTGAACAGTTGAGGAGGATGAGGACTGATGGCAGTTTGACTAGCAGCATGAAGCTCCTAAGTGATGGCCATGAGGGCAGTTTCTGTGGAAAGTGGTTAGAATCCTGGAGGTGAGATAGAGAGACAGTTGACTGTAGACATTTGAAGATTTTAGAAGGAAAAGAGAGCTAGTAGTTGCTGATGTCTAAGGGACCAGAGTGGATTTCAGGATGGAAATAACCCTTGAATACAGTTGGTACATGACCAGTAGTGATGTAGGGGAGGAGCTCTTGTGAGAGGGTCTGGACCATTGGACCCAGTGGGCATGTGGGGGGATTGCAGGGGAAGATGACTTGCAGTATCTCTTTTGTTGACAGAGGAGGAAAATGTGTAGTTTTATTAGCTCAGTGGTTAAAAGGTTAGAGTACTGCTTCAGAAGGTTGTGAGCTCAAATATCCAAAACCTCCAAGCTGCCACTGCTGGACCAATAAGCCACAACTACTCAGTTGTATAAACAAGATAAATGTAAGTCTAGATAAATGCTGTAAATGAGTAAAGGTCTGACGTTTTTTTTTTTTTTTTTTAAAATCTACCCATCCAAAAAAGTAGTAAATTCATCAGCAGTCAGGGAGGATAGAGAAGGAGGATTAAGACGTGATGAAAAGTTGCTTTTTGTTGTAGAAGGTGCTCTTAGCAGAATTCACATCAGATGAGAATTTGGACATAAGAGCATTGTAGGAGACAAGAGCCTTTTCGAGTTGTGATTGCCTACACTTTCTCTCTTCTGCTCTTAATTGTCTCAGATTGCTGCATGACACATCCAAGAGCTAAGAGACAGGGCAAGAAAGCTTCTTGGGGTTAAAAGATAGAGGTGGAAGAGGTCTACGGATGACGGCATTGGTGCCAAATAATATTTCATATTTGAGTACATTTTCAATGTGAAGAGTGCATTAAATTTGTGCAATAAGTTGTACCAATTCATTTGCATTTATGCATAAGAATTTACTGATAATCCCAAAAAGAATGCAGCTTAGTGTTGGTTATGAACATGACTGGCTGAGAGCCACTAATGGACCTTAACCCTTAACTGCTCTGCTCTGTGCTTGAATTTGATTCTGTCTCCTATTTATAAAGGTATATAAAATATCGGTACATAATAACATAAATATAAAATCACAATCACCACCCAGCATTATATAAAATCTGAACCTACTTCTTTACTACAATACTATTGTGGCCACCGCAGTTCTCTACGCCATAGTATGCTGGGTGGGTGGCAGTACAAATCAGGACAGGAAGTGACTAAACAAGCTGGTTAAGAGAGCCAGCTTTGTCCTGTGCTGCCTGCTGGGCTTGGTGGAGGAGGTGGGTGAGAGGAGGATGTTAGCCAAGCTGAGATCTATTATGAACAACACCTCTCACCCCCTGTATGGGACTGTAGAGATCCTGTGTAGCTCCTTCAGCAGCAGACCGCTACACCCCCAGTGTAGGAAGGAGCGCTACTGCAGGTCATTCATACCAGCGGCTGTCAGACTTTACAACATTGCATTACAGTGATGCTTAAATGTGCAATATTTTATAATTTAATAGAATCTTTTTTTTTACTATTTGTATTGCTATTAATGTATTACTATTTAGATCATTTTCTTTTCTCTTACTATTTGTCTTTTTAAATCTTTAGGCTAAATACCTGCACGTTAACTGTCTGTGACAATTGAGTTTCCCCACTGTGGGATCAATAAAGTTTTATCTTATCACTTATCTTGTTACTATCCACACAGTACCACACTGATCAGGTTTTTAAAAAATTGTTCCTTTTTGACTTTTAGTCCATCAAGCCATGTGACAATGTTAAACATTTTAGAAATTCATATGCACATACCTCATTTACAGGATATGCTAAGCTGAGAGTTTGATTAATTTGTTAACATCTGCTAACTGAAAGGCAAACTGCAACTGGATACTGCCTGGTCTGTAAGATGTAAAGCTTTTGAAAGCCACATGGAGACAGCTGCAGAACTCACGGATATGCCACGTTGCTGATGGGCTGCACACTGCTGTCTCCATGGTTTCCAGAACAGGAAACCCAGCAGGTACAGTATGAACATGGAGGTCTTCACAAACGTGCTAAAAAAGGGCTTGCTGTACTGCTTCTGCACAAACACATACTAACATACACACAAACACCTCAGTGACACTGTAATACATTTACCATACTGCATTCTTACACAAAACTGTAAAGACTGAGAGTGGCAACTAAAGAAATTAAACTTGACATGCTGTTATAGGAAAATAAATAAGAACAAGATGGTGTGATGTGATCCCATTATTTTCCTATAACAGCATGTTGTGTCATTTTTTGTGCAAAGTCCTCTGTTCTACTACATAACATAATGGGACTCCTCCCATATCAGTATCTACAATATAAGCCAATGTGTAAGTTGTTACTATAGAAACAATGACATAGTAGATGAAGCTTGTAATAATCAATACCTTCAGAATCATGCATTAAACAGTGCTGTGGGATTATATTCCACAAAAGTGTGTTACATTGTGCCTGTGAAACTGTATTACAATCTAAGTGTCTTGGAAATCAAGCTTATGTCTGTGAGTGCTGTACTTACTACAGTGAGTTCGGATGAAGCGACCCAGATTACGTCCACAAGCAAGAGGACAATGACACCCAGCACCAACCTCCTCTTCTGGGCACCGCATAGTCCCCAACTCATCCTACACATTCACAAACTCCATGCAGCCTAACCATATGGATGGCTTGTGTGTATTTTATGCTGTGTATGAGAGATAACTAACTGATACACAAACTGGTGGAGTAAAGGAGCTTACCGTGCTGGGCGCATTAGAAATGGACACGCCTGTCTCTGCCAGCCTCTCTCTCCACGATGCAACACCAAGTGCACATCACACAGTCGCTACATGCAGTCTACACAGATGATTAGATGATGCAAGAGCATACAGAAATAAGGATGGGTTAAGAAAGGTCCACAATAGTGAATAAGGTTCTGAAATTCATGGAAAACTCTTGACAGAGATATGAATCTCAAGTTGTTCTACAGTTATTCCTTTGGTGCAGTAATTTTTTTAAACAATTTTAGCAGCATTGCATCAACTCAAATTAACAGAAAAAACAAACAAACTAACAAAAGTGGACCCTTCTAGGTCTTGCAAGACTTTCTCCACTGGCACATTTAATGCAGGTCCAGCTGCTAATCAAATAATAAGCAAAAGCCTAGCATAACCAGATGATCCACAATTTTTCTTTTTTTTTTTTTAAAAAGTAAGAATAGTGGACATCTTGATCAAGTTGCTAGAGTTAAAATTACATACGTTTCCAGACATCCATTAACATTTGAACACTGGCAAAGTGCACATCTGAATCAGCTCCCTAGTTCAGTAAGGTCAGAGAATCGGGCTGTCTCTTTCTCTCGCAAAATCCTTCCAGTAGAACTTTCTACTTCCTCGGTTTTAAAAAAGTCTTGGGTTGCTTTCAAAGTATGCACCGGGTCGTTGTCCATCTGCACTGTGAAGTTCTTTCCAATGCTTTTGAGCATTTGTCAGAATCTCAGCAGATAATATAGCCCTCTACACAGAATGTATACTTCTGCTTTCGTCAGCAGTCACGTCCATAGAATGCTGTTCTTTGGCCAACTCTAACCAGGTCTTCTGGTTTTTAAGGCTTATCAATGGTTTACATCTTGTAGTAGCCTCTGTATTTACTCTGGGGAAGTCTTCTCTTGATTGTTGACTTTGATACAGATACATCCTGGGAGGTGTTCTTAATCAGGTCAAATGTTGGGAAGTGTTTTTTGTTCACCAGGTAAAACACTTTTCTGTCATTCTGTGTTCTTCCATGCCTTTTAGTGTTCCTAAGCTCACCAGTGCCTTCTTTCTATTTAAGAGTGCACTGAATAGTTGATTTGGCCATATTAAGAGTTAAAAGCAAACAGACTCCAAATGCAAATGCAAGACTTGACATCGACTCTGGACCTTTTATCTGCTTACTTGTAAGTGGAATAATGAAAGAATAGCAATCATGGAAGAGCCAAGCAGCAACTGTCTAATTATTTTTGTCCCCTTAAATGGGGGACTTTTAAGGACTATAAAGTGCTGTAATTCCTACACCAATCCCCTGATCATATTCATTATACTCCATTACATACAATGGTAGATGGTCTAAGGTAACTATAACTTTGCCAATATCCAGATATTTATGACTGTATATCATTTACAGGGTGTCCCAAAGGTCCCCATACACATTGTTTAGCAATTTCTTCATACATAGTTTATATCACATTACTTTCAGATAGCCTCTAACAAAAAGAAACAAAGAAATCATTCTAATGGCTGGATCGGAAGGGTGTCAAGTTGTGATAACATGTAACTAAATGCGTAACACCAGATGAGAGAACACAAAATCATCATTTGTTGACAAAGAAATCACAATTGTGTAAAGAATCTACTTCGAAATAAAGGTACATTTGGCTGAAAAGTGTTAATTTCCCATATGTATAGAGACTTTTGAGACACCCTGTACTTTAGTTATCCTCTGAACGGATTTAATCTGAAACTCCAAGCTTAATAACGAATATAAATAAAATGTCTCCTTGAATCTAAACAGCAATTTTAGTAAAAAATAGTAAAGTATGACAGATTGCACTGGTTTGTATTCCAGGTGTAAAGTTCAGGAATAAAAGGATTGTGCCTCAAACAAATCAAGCTGACAAAGCTAACTAACAATAAACTAATATATACACCGATCAGACATAACATTATAAGCAGTGACAGGTGAAGTGAATAACACTGATTATCTCCTCATCATGGCAACTGTCAGTGGGTGGGATATATTAGGCAACAAGTGAACATTTTGTCCTCAAAGTTGATGTGTTAGAAGCAGGAAAAATGGGCAAGCGTAAGGATTTGAGTGAGTTTGACAAGGGCCAAATTGTGATGGCTAGACGACTGGATCAGAACATCTCCAAAACTGCAGCTCTTGTGGGGTGTTCCTTGTACTTGTACTTAGAAGGATGTTCTATTACTACTAGCTCAACAGTGAAAGACCTGGGCATAATATTAGACACCAACTTGTCCTTTGAAAAACATATTTCCAATATTACAAAAACAGCCTTTTTTCACCACAGAAATATTGCCAAGCTTAGGAACATTTTATCTGTATCCAATGCAGAAAAGCTAGTTCATGCATTCATGACCTCCAGACTGGACTATTGCAATTCATTACTAGGTGGTTGTCCTGCATCTTCAATAAACAAGCTACAGTTAGTCCAAGATGCAGCCGTCAGAGTCCTTACCAAGTCAAGAAAATATGATCTTATAACCCCAATATTATCATCCCTGCACTGGCTACATGTTAAGTTTAGAATTGATTATAAACTAGCACTACTTACGTACAAGGCTCTAAATGGTTTAGCTCCCACGTTACAATCCATCATGCTCCTTAAGATCTCAAAACTCCGGACTTCTGGTAGCTCCCAGAATATCAAAATATACAAAAGGGCGTAGAGCATTTTCGTATTTAGCTCCTAAACTTTGGAATAGTCTTCCTGACAGTGTTCGGGGCTCAGACACAGTCTCCCAGTTCAAACGTAGACTAAAGACATATCTCTTTAGCCAGGCATACATTTAATACATCCGATAACCTTGTGCTACAATACACCTAATTAAATGCACATTATCATCTAGTGCCTGCTAATATTATGAACAGCAGCTACGCTAATTACTTTCCATTTGTTTCCCTTCTTCTACCCATCCCGAGACATATAGAGATTGTGCCAGCTCCAGTGGCATCCAGAGATGGACCAGCTCCAGCCGGGTTCTGCTTTGTGAGGACTGGGGTATTCAAAGCAACGCTGCCAACCCTGTGGACGACAACAACCTCCTAATTAATTTACACATAACTTTCTACACATGCTGTATCTGCATCACACAACTAATGCAGAAAGGACATTGTTCATATCACACTCTCCAGTGTTACCCAGATGAGGATGGATCCTCAATCCAACAGATGGATCCTCAATATAACAGACGAGCTACTGTTGCTCAAATTGCTGAAGAAGTTAATGCAGGTTCTGACAGAAAGCTGTCAGAATACACAGTGCATGACGGGTCAGGGCTGTTTTAGCAGCAAAAGAAGGAACCAACACAATATTAGGCAGGTGGTCGTAATGTTATGCCTGGTCAGTGTAAATAGGCTGTTACATGACACATATTTGCTTAAAGTAGCTTAATATTTGAGTAGTCAAATAGTTGAGCTTTGGTCACAAAATAAACCTGTGCCTAGTTTTTCCTGGTATCTGGAAAACGTCATAAACATAGCAGCAAGTAAAGAATTTTAGCCTTCTTAAAGACTTTGCAAAGAGAACATCATAAGCAGGATCATTGCATAATTTAGTATGTAATTAAAGCTCAGTTTTAAAGGAGCAACAAAAAGCCCCTCCATACTCCAAATAACATACAGATCCAATCTGCTTTCATGTCACTACTCTAGCCTGAATATAATACTCTGTAATATGAACGCATATAGATTTTTGGTTTAGTAACAGGCGTCTCAGTGTTTCAGTGCAGTTTAGGCTGATTTAGTTGACTTTGCTAACACATCGCTATGTGGCTGGTTAACTCTCACTCCATACATTAACATGCTTTAAAAAGCAACTCAACCTTCAGAACCGTACCCAGCTAATTTAGCTATTCATGAGCCCAAAATAACAAAAAAAAAAAAAAAATAAACAAATAAAAAGACAGTAATTACATTAAACATTGTGTGGCCACATTACCTGGTTCGGAATTCTTCGTCTTCATGAACTATAGAAGAATAAATATGTTTTGCCAGTTAGAAAAGATAACAGCTCAACTGGTGCTGTAAATATTTACATGACTTTTAGGCAGTCTACTGCTGATGACATCACTTATCTCGTTTGGCGATGAATTTTAAATATTCTGGGATATGTAGTTTCAATACTCGTCCACTATTAGAGCAATGTGTGCGCTAATAGTGGACACAAAAAACTATATTTCCCAGAATGCATCTAACCCAAGCCCGTCTTCGGTCTTTTTCCGTATATATATATATTTCTTTTACTTCCTTAACTACCGCTTTAGCGAAAGGAATACGTGTAATAGTAAACGTTTCCTACTATCTTTAAAAAAACAACAACAAAAAACTAGATAAAGCCACTGTGCCACATTACCGATATAAACGAAACCTCTAGTTAATTGCTTTCTGGCGTCTTATATGACGTGTAGATTATTTGTCCTGCAAAAAACTCCATAAACTTAAAATACAGTTAATTACACACACACACACACACACACACACACACACACACACACACACACTGGTTGCAGATAGTCCAAAATTTTGCTAAATAGGGATTCTGATACACAAAAAAAATTTATATACAGTTTTTTTTCTTTTTTCTTCATTTTCTTTTCTTTTCGTTTCTTCTCTTTTCATTTTCTTCTTAACAGGTATTTATTTTCTTGACATACTTATCAGATATTAGTTTATTTCAATAAATGATGATAATAATAATAATAATAATAATAATAATAATAATAATAATAATAATAATAATAAAGACCTCCTCTCACTCAACCCCCTCGTCCCACCCTCCCACTTACACTCCCCCCTCCTCCTCCTCCTCCCCCCTCCCTGTGACCGGCGGCGGCCATTTTATCCCCGCCGTGCGCCGCTCAGCGAGTGCGGAAGTGACTGTAAACTTCACAGTGCGGGTGAAAGGGTTCCGCCTTACATTCATCCTGAATCCGACACTTCTAGCATTTCTAGTTGTTTAGTAAGGCATCTTCGGCCGTGATACAGGAGGAATGGCTGGGAGATTACCGGCGTGTGTTGTGGACTGCGGTACAGGGTAACGTATTTTTTTTAATTCCTGTGTAAATCAGATCCTCTGCCAGTAGCAACAGCAGCACTGTCAGCTCTGGGGTGTGTAGCGCTAGCGAGCTAAATGATTAGCGCATTCAGTACAGAACTATGTTTAAAATATTCCTGTGTACGTACACCTCTCGTCATTTGACTTTGTACTATTTGAGCATTTATATTAAGGTGAGTTTTGTAAATAATACAAGGTACAATAACATGGGTGGAGGCTATGTGAATGGCTAGCTAGCTAGCTAGACTGTATTTTGCCTTCATTGGCTTGCTAGCTGCGCTTGGAAATTATTTATCTGATACACATTTAAAAATGTGGTACATGTAGCTACAGGGTGCACACGTGGAAACACTGTTATCATCAGCATGTTTAAAAAAAATAAAAGTTAATCGATGCTAAATTCTGCAAAAGTCATTCTACTGCTCGACGATCTGAGCGTGCGCAGTTGGAACTTCCTAATTTTATTGACAGCGCGCGCCGCTTCCTGCTTCTCGTCTTTTAGTCCATATATGGTTGTGTTCAGATTTCACACTGCATTTATAGTAGCGTTTATGTTTTGCTCGCTTCTGTATTATTCCTGTGTGATTAAGCCACTGTTGTTAAATGGACTTCAATGTCTTGTTTTGTTTTTGTAGTCAGCTTGTGATGATCATTGGGAAAACTGCAGCTGGGTCTCAGAATCAGACGATTCACTTCCTCAGAGGAAGAACAAACAGAGCATTATATCCACCTTAAAGCAGCTTTATTCTAGACTTTGTATGTTTTTCTAACTGGCTAAGTCCAGCAGTCTTGAAATACTTGAAGTATTGGAGCTATTTTTTCTATCCTCAATTCCATTTATAGCTTTAATGTCATCCTTTTTTTTTTTTTCTAGCATTGTCATAGCACTAGGGTGGTAACATACACAGAATCTCAGTAAAAGCACTATCAATGACAAAAAAAACCCTACAATATCTCTATGTATATATAGACCTGTATCTATAATGCATTTTAATGCTTTATAAGCAAAACTAGCTGTTCAGTTCATTTGTATAGTGCTTTTTTTTTTACAATGGACATTGTCTCAAAGAAGCTTTACAGAAGTATAGAAACATGGAGGGGAAAAAAAATAGATAAGTTACTATTTTATCCCTAATGAGCAAGACTGAGGCGACGGTGGCAAGGAAAAACTCCCTGAGATGATATGAGGAAGAAACTTTGAGAGGAACCATTCACCTGCTGTTACACATTTATTTATTTTGCAGAAGTTCATCCATCGTGACTGGGGATGTCAGAGTTCCTTTTAGTATGACGCTGATTACTAGGTGTCTAATAATTATCTGATTATCTCAGACTCTTCGTAACAACTGAGATCATTCTTCTGTCATGGCAGCATGCAGGTTCCTAGTCCTGGTCCTGGTCCTGGACTACATCATGTCCCTACATCATGTTGCTAATAAACACAAACCAATTAATCAGATCCTTCCTGGGTTGAGTTGAGGTGGGGTGTGTTAGAGCAGGAAAAACACTAAATGTACTCAAGGACCAGGGATGGGAACTTGTCTCATTAAAAACAGGTGCAGTTCAGTGTTGACAGTCAGCCATAAACTAAATAAACCAATCAGTGGATTGGATTGGGGGGAAAAAAGGATATGATACATACCTAAAAGTGACTCATACATGATGTGATGCATAGATATTTTTGTCACTGGATTGAAACAAATTTCATGACATATCCCAAATGGTAGAGAATTTGAAAATTCAGAAAAAGTTGGCTGGTTGTGTGCAACTTGGGTCAAATCACATCTATCTGTCAAAGTAGCCAGTTCTAATCTGTGCTTCCTGACTCTATAGCCAAATTAGGAAGTTTGATGAGGTGCAAGATAGTTTTATATGTCTGATAACATGCGTAAACATACTAATGACATGACCATTCTGCACTGTCCCTGTTCTCCAGTGTATCTCAAACCGAACTCTAAATAAAAGCTTCTGTATTGTTGTGTCTTCTATCAGAGCAGCATATCCTGTGATTAAAATATAGATGTATAATAAAGATATTGCTGTGTGTGCTGGACCTGTGCTGGAACTGTTTAAATCACAGTGGTTAAGTGTTAGCATGTAGAAACTTGAACATTCCATGGTGCATACCTTTCCCTCCTCCCCCTCTTCACTTTGAACACAGCAAAGCACACCCGCATCTGTTCTCTGTATGGATGAGGAAGAGTGCTTCATTTCTTAGCTTCAGATGTGCACAAGTGTGTGTCAGATGTGTGAAAGCCTCACATCCTCTCTCGCTTGCTGACCTGCACTTCTCCTCGGGTTTAGTCTGCAGAACTGCTTTTTATAACTCCAGCCCCTAATGTAATGGAGTACTCTAACCCACATCATGCTGAGGCGAACTCCACTTCCCTTTACACCGCCTGCCCAGATGCTCTGCGAATCAACACTACACCATTCATTTTTTTAAAATTTCTTTCTGACCATTTTGTAGGTAGTATTTTCTTAAGTCATTAAATGAGACTGAAAAGACTTGCCTTTTGGTGATGTTAACTCGCACCCAATCTGTGCTGTGCAAAGCCTTTTCCTTTTAGACTCAAACCTGCTTGAGTCATCATGGTTTTTTTTTTTTTTCTCCCTCCTTCACCCTACTTCTTCCTCAGAAACGTGTTGATTTTTACGAGCATACTTCTGAACGTCTGACAACAGAAAAATGTATTTCTATTGTCGTTTGTATAGAGACATATTTTTCAGTCAGCGTGTTGTGTTGCAGTTTGGCAGGTGTGGTTGGTTATTTTAAGATTCACACCCACACTGTTCTGTTATCCAGATAAAGTCACACTACTTACCTTGCACATGCAAACAGTTAGACACACTCTTAAAATATAGTTTTTAATGCTAAATTGTCTAGTGGATCTGTAATTCAGAGTAGTTAAAGTCTGTACAAATATTTAAGAGAGCTGTTGAGGCAGATTTATTTGTTTCTTTGCACTGTTCATGCAGCTTTCATTCATCACTAGCTGTAGGTTTGTGTTGAACTTTTGACAACTTGTATAGACCACAGCATCATGTGGTTAGGGCTTTTTTTTTTCTTACCAAAGTAGATGTGGCTTTATGGTTAACTGATCTGCTTGCAGATTTGCTTACATTCTTTGTTAAAGCCCATCTTCTAGCCAAGACGTTCTGCATGCTCACTAGTTCACACTAAAGTCTGACTTTAAGCTTTGTAATGGCTGAGCAATTATATGATATTATGTTGATCTAGTGATCAATTATGTCACACATACTTTTATTAGATATTGTGGATATTTTCTAGAACAATTACACACACTGTAGGCTGATGGATAGATGATAAGATGATGTCCTGAATCTTTTTGTAATTGTACAAAATGTTGTATAGAATTTTCATATTCAGTACAATTTTAATCATTTAAGCCTGTAGACATTAAACAGTATTATTAATTATAAAAAGTATTATTTAATCCAGTTTCTCAGGTTATTTTTATGTTTTGCATATATTTGCATAAGTATATTTAATGGTTTGTTGAGAAAGCTAGGCTAATGTGTATCATACGAATGTTTTCACACATCATGATGTGATTATTTTTAGTAATGGATGCTCTGGAGCCTGTGTCATCTGAAGCTCATAAACATATTCGCTCACTGGAATTTACAAAGACAACCCTGTGTGTTTTTGTCAGGCGCAGCAATGACACAACAACTCCAGGCTGTTGCTCTGTGGCAAACTGCATGATGGGAGCAGAGCAGTGCAGACTGTAGTTGCATTAAGTTGTAGTGTTGAAAAATTATGGCCTTGTGCATTGTCAGCTGGGTGTAAAGCTGCTAAGACGAGCCCTGTAGACCACAGTGATCAGCTGAAGTAGTTTCAGAGATGAATTTTAATGCATAGAAAATGAATTATGCAACATAAGGTTGTAAATGAAATTTTAATTTATGTTGCTCATAATGGGCATTCAGAATTAAATTAAATTCTGCAACCTGTGTGTGTGCGTACTGGCTGTTAGGAGAGCGCTGCTTAACTCAGTCTTGTTCTCTCTCTGTGTTTCAGATATACTAAACTGGGATATGCAGGAAACACAGAACCTCAGTTCATCGTACCATCATGTGAGTACAGCTGTATTACTTGCACTTAATAACCATTACATCGCTTGGGGTCAAGATTTACTTCGAAACGTGTGGTTCTTTTAGAGTAGACATGAAATTAGCTCTTACTTTAGTTAAAATCCCTGCAGCCACGTTTTCTTCCGTCTACAACGGGCAAATTTGTAATTTTGGGAAGTCTGTAGTAGAACCCATTAACCAAACTAAATTAATTTGCTGTGACTCAGGTGATTAAACACAACTTGCGGCCATTTTTAATGAGTAACATGACCGTAATCTAAATCTCATACTGGTGAGAAACTACCTTGTCCATTATATAGATCTTGTGTAATTAGTGTTTCAGTTTTTATTAGATTAACAGTAAACATTGTGTGACAATGTTTTTTCAGATAGCAATAATTTATGAATAGGCTAGTAATCACTTGGTGAACCTGAAATATAAGTGTGTATGTTGCCAGCATCACTGTCCAAGCAAGAAGTCCAGAGAAGTGCATCCTTGTGGAATTGCATATAAAATATAAAAATCCAGTGTTCTTTGAAACCGTAGACGTGCACAGCATATGATGTCTCATGGGTATGAGATTTTTCTGTGATATGAAATTTTAACTTTTGAGATTTGGGTCATGACCGAATGGACAAGATCCCGGATACAAGCGTTTGAAATGAGCTTTCTCCGTAGGGTGGCGGAGCGCTCCCTTAGAGATAGGGTAAGGAGCTCTGTCACCCGGGAGGAGCTTGGAGTAGAGCCGCTGCTCCTCTACATCGAAAGGGGCGAGTTGAGGTGGCTCGGGCATCCGTTTCGGATACCTCCTGGACGTCTCCCTGGGGAGGTGTTCCGGGCGTGCCCCACCGGGAAGAGACGCGCTGGAGGGGCTATGTCTCTCGGCTGACCTGGGAACGCCTCGGAATCCTCCAGGAAGAGCTGGAGGAAGTGGCTAGGGAGAGGGCAGTCTGGGCATCCCTGCTTTGACTGCTGCCCCCATGACCCGGCCTCGGATAAGCGGAAAACAATGAATGAATGAAGTTTTAACTGTGGGAATTGAAACAGAAATTAAATTGTTTGGCATGTAAAGACTGTATTTAAAAGTTGTGGACAGACAAGTCTTGGTCTGTCTGATGATGAAACATTTCCCGTTCCCAGATTTTTCAAGTTATGGACCGCTTACAAAAAGAAGTTGATGGTGTTATATCCCAATAACATGTTGTATTACTAAATAGTTAAATTAGTGTATATTCATCAAACAAAAGTGGTCTGTGTTGACTTGATTAAATGAATGTTGTATGACTTGGTGTTTATTACAGCTTTCAGACAGTTTCATTATATCCCATCATCCTCTGCTCTTGCTCAGGCATTGCCATCAAAGAGTCGGCAAAGGTGGGAGACCAGGCCCAGAGAAGGATGATGAAAGGCGTTGATGACCTTGACTTCTTCATCGGAGACGAGGCAATCGACAAGCCCAACTATGCAACCAAGGTGATTAGCTGTAATTCTACACACATCCACACATCTGCACAGCATTAAATATGACAGATGTGCTGCTCTAGAAACGGACGCTTTACACGCTGTGAAGAAAATGTCAGCACAAACATTTTAGCTCATTTTCTACTCTGTCTTTACATGCAGTGGCCCATCAGG
Organism: Hemibagrus guttatus; assembly: GCA_033459395.1. Taxonomy (NCBI): domain Eukaryota; kingdom Metazoa; phylum Chordata; class Actinopteri; order Siluriformes; family Bagridae; genus Hemibagrus; species Hemibagrus guttatus. Next base: position 12,539,038 of record JAUCMX010000006.1, read on the forward strand.
CATGGTATCGTAGAGGATTGGGATCTAATGGAGAGGTTCATGGAGCAGGTCATCTTTAAGTATCTGAGGGCAGAGCCTGAGGACCACTACTTCCTGCTGGTTAGTAATGTATCACTGCAACATGGGTGGGGGGAATATTTTATTGAATATTTAGTTTTTATATTTATTTCTTTTTTGATACTAACTTTACATCTACTGAAGTATTTATGGTAGTAGATGAATAGTGTATATATAAATTTATATATCCCATATATAGTTTTTTTTTGTGTTTTTGTTTTTTAAAGGTAATTCATATGACTGGGACTCTATTGGTTCATATTATTATATTATTGTTCCTATTGGAACAACTTGTACAGAGACATTTGTAGCTTATGCTCCAGAGAGAGAGAGAAAGACCGGATGCATGTAATAATTGATATGGTGAAGTTTTCTGTGAGTTGCTTGTTTAGCCTTTCTGGAATAAGTCTTCAGTATCAGCACTTTGTAGAAGTTAAGAGGTACCAGCATGGGTTTACTGTGGCTGGTAACACACATACACACACACAAAGTCGACTGTTGATGTTTGTGTTTGAATATTCTAAAGAAAACTGTTTCTAAGAACAGTTAACACTCAAGTTTTAATCTGTGAACAGTTGTATAAGAGGAATAAAACTTAATGTTTTATTTTCACTTTGCTTTCTGGAGCTTAACATCCCTGATTACATTATAACAGCTCACCTGGTTGTGTTTTTCTTACATATGTAATAAAAGTTAATAAAACATTTGATTTGCTACATTCCACTGCATCTCTGACCAGTATAAACCAGTCACAGTAGATTGAATAAGTGAAACTGGTTTCATAAAGCTGTCTGTTTTATGAGGCAACTCTGATCTACTTAGTTTATTTATTCATTCATTTATTTATTTCTTTTTGTGCTAGTTTACAACCAGACTGTTAGTCCATTAGCTAGCAAGCTGATGTTTTAGTAAAGCAATATGACATCCTACAAGTATAAATAAGTAGACTGTATAAATCACCAAGGAAATAATTTCACCTGAATTTTGTAGTTAGTAAAGTGCATTCAGATACTGTGCTGGAAGAAGTGTGATATTGGTGATATTTGAGTATTGCATGTGTGGATGTTTATGCATTGACAATGAATCTGTTACAGACTGAACCTCCTCTAAACACACCTGAGAACCGAGAATACACTGCAGAGATCATGTTTGAGTCCTTCAATGTGCCGGGACTTTATATCGCCGTGCAGGTATGCACAAACATGTTTTGTACACTGCTGCTGTTGATGATGATGATACTGTTGTTGTTATTAATATTATTATTATTTTGGTTATTATGAAGTGACTGTATTGTGTATTACATTTTCTTGCACAGCATTGGAGCAACATTTTGTTCCACTGTATACAGATGACGGAGTTTATCTGTGATCATGGAGTATTTACGTTAGAATGTTGTGTTTTTGGGAGTTTAAGTGGTGTAAGTGGTAGCTTAGTGGTTATGGTGTTGGACTGATCAGAAGGTTGTGGGGTCGAATCCCAGGTCCACCAAGTTGCCACTGCTGGGCCCTTGAGCAAGGTCCTTAACCCCCAATTGCTCAGTTCTACAAAATGAGATTAAAAAAAAAAATTCACTTTGGATAAGGGTGTATGCCAAATGCCAGAAATGTAAATGTGTTTTGGTTTCGCTGTGTGTGTTTTCAGGCAGTCCTGGCTCTAGCAGCATCCTGGACCTCTCGGCAGGTTGGAGAGAGGACTCTAACCGGTACAGTCATTGACAGTGGAGATGGAGTCACTCACGTCATCCCTGTGGTCAGTGTCGCACATCCAGTCCCATGCATAATACATGAATTACATGTTCATTCTTATTCACAATGAAGATTAGAAAGAAAGATATGTCAGTTTTTGTACTTTGTACTATAATTTCATGCATAATGGCCGATTATCGCAAGCTGAGTGTAAATACCATTGGTGAAGAATGTGGTGTTGGTTTTGTAGGTGATTTGCTTTGTTTGTCTTTCTGTGTTTTAGGCAGAAGGCTATGTGATTGGCAGCTGCATAAAGCACATCCCCATTGCAGGTCGTGACATTACCTACTTCACACAGCAACTGTTGAGGGAGAGAGAGGTGGGAATTCCACCTGAGCAGTCCCTCGAGACTGCTAAAGCCGTCAAGGTAAGCATTTGCTTGTGTAAGTGAGGCACCAATCACCGACCAGTCTTGAGTCATTAGATTCTTCTTTTTGAGGGCTCATTGGGCTATCAAGAGCTGCCACCTAATTGTCCAACTGAAACCTGCATTTTAATTTGATGTATGTTAAAAATTCATTTTTAGTCTCTTCTCTTTTGGTTTATAGAGTGTAGGACAGAGTGGAAGTTCTACAACCTCATTGAGAATGCTGTGGACGATTTTCAAAAAGAACTCTCCATGTAAATCTCTAAAAATGCTTTAGGGCAACTCTAACATTATGCAGGTCACAGTGGAACTCGCATTGACTTGCAAAGTGGCTCATTGCCTGCACAGAGCTTAACATCAGTGAGAATGTTTGCATATCGGCTCATGTACCATTTCACAGAGAACAGTGAGCAGTATTCAAACGTTTATTTACATATCACAGATTTATAGCAGGTTTGTCAGCATTACAGATTTGACATTACATGCACACTGTTGGGATTTGAAGTCTTTAACAAACACTGTGAATGTTATAGAGCTTTGCTAAAAAGACTAGCTCGAATACAGAAAATATAGCTTTTTAAAAAGAGTAGGAGTTAGGAGTGACTAGTCGTATAGATTATAACATTGTTTTGCATTGATTGGTATGACATGACTAGAAGTCCGTCACGTACATGAGTAACTCTTGTATGTGAAAATTTAAATAACTTCTTATAAACATTTTTATAAAAGTCTAGGATTACTATTTGAATTCAATTTTAATTTGCCCTTCTCTTGAAACAGTGCATTCAGCTACTAGAAACTAGTGCCCATACTGTGAGAGTGTCTCTTATGGTTTCAGGTTCGATGATGCAATTCCCTTAAAAAAAAAAAAAAACAGCATTAGGAAATTAACTATAGACCTAAATGGGCAGTTTATGTAAAATTGATTTTGCTTCCATATTCACGCAGCTATTAACGTCAACATTTGTTTTGAATTGCGTTTGAGTTTAAATGTTTAATATTTTTCAGACTGAAGTGTTAGTTTGTTTTGTGTAAGCATCAGTTATTTTGTCTGTCCTGAATTGCCAGGGTGTTTTATTTTCCTTCTGTGTATGCAGTTGGAAGATTGTGTGGGAGCTTAACTTGGATGAGCTTCACTTAGTTTCGTATAATGAAGTTGTTCCCCCAGGCATCCAGTCATTACTCTGACACGAGCCATTAGTTCTGACGTGGCCTTTCACTGGCGTACAGCGGGAAAATATATTTCAAGAGTTACACCCGAAATACTAAACAACGTGTGTGTGTGTGTTCTTTCTGTAGGAGCGCTTCAGTTACGTGTGTCCTGACCTGGTGAAGGAGTTTAATAAATATGACACAGATGGCTCTAAATGGATAAAGCAGTACACCGGCATTAATGCTATCAGCAAGAAAGAGTTTACCATCGATGTGGGATATGAGCGCTTCCTTGGCCCAGAGATCTTCTTCCACCCTGAGGTTTGTACAACGTGCGCATACACACAAGCAGTGCTACTCATTTCTTTAATTGCAGCTCCTCGCTTCCACACCTCACTTCTTATCTCCTCTCTCTGGGGACGTGAGGAAAGAACGGAAACAAGGGCAGGAATAATCGAGGGCAAATGTATCTGCCAAAAATGACATCCTTGCTCAATGACGTATCAATGACTCTAAAATGATTTTCCTTATTGAAAATATGATTCACTCTAATACAAAATTGCATACACAGCACTTTCATTACATGATTGCACAATGATTAAACACCAGTGAAGCCATTACATTACACACACACATAGATCTGTACCAAAAATGACTCCTTGTATGCAGTTTTTTCCACCAGTCATTGAAAATTAGGAGCATTTATACCATACACTTAAATCATGTGCTACAAAAGTAAAAAAAAAAAAAAGTCTTCTCATCGGAAGTACCTGTGTACCCTTGAACTAGTGGGGATGAATCTCCTTACTCCTTAATTCCTCTGAGTGCATTTAAAGAATTGATGTGTGTAAATATGGCTAAAATTGATTTCTGAGTCACAGGCTAAAGAATGTAGGAATCAAGGACACATCAGTTAGATTACTAAGGTGCACCCAGAGAGTGCTCAGAGAGAAAAAAAATGCATGTGTTGAGAACAGCATTACATTATAGATCTCACTCTCCTACCCTGTGCCTGTGTCTGACAGTTTGCCAATCCGGACTTCACTCAGCCAATCTCAGAAGTGGTTGATGAGGTTATCCAGAACTGTCCCATTGATGTGCGTCGTCCCCTCTATAAGGTAGGTGTAGCAGAGGAGCAGTTGTTTGCTGCAATGCGTTCACATTCATTATGCTGTATTCCGATAGTAGTCGTGTTTATACTGAGGTGCCATAACGTTCTTCGGGATGTTATGGCACCTAGAACCACATGGTTCCTGGATTTTTTTTTTTTTTTGCTTTACATTTTGACTACATTTGCAACAGTCTGTGGGGGTCTCCATGATAATATTATTTATTTATTTATTTACTTACTTGCCTCCCTTTTCTTACAGCGGTGGAAATCACAATACACTGCTTTCATCTCTGAAAGTGTCGCTCTTAGTCTTCTCCTTAACTGATGACTTGGATTGTTGTATGGTTTCAGTCTAAATCTCAGTAATGCTATAGCAAGTGGGACTATAAATAATATCAAATTGAAACTACTATGTTCTCTTGAGGTTAAGTTCAGTATTTGAGTGGTTTCATGACTCCAATAACAAGCCAGAACATTACATTGTACATTTAAATAACTAGCCTAATATTTGAATATAAATATAAATAAATCTGTGAATGTGAAGCTTAATTTACAGTTAAATGGGCACCTGGTTACAGGACGTTTGAGACCCTCCTTGAGAACCCACCCATAACCCATGAGTCTGAGCGAGTGTGCAGTTTAACTCTTTTTTTTTTTTTTTTTTTTTTCTTTTCTTTTTTTCTTTGTGTCTCCTCTGTAGAACATTGTTCTGTCAGGAGGTTCTACCATGTTCCGTGATTTTGGCCGGCGTCTGCAGAGAGACCTGAAGAGAACCGTGGATGCTCGTCTCAAACTGAGTGAAGAACTCAGTGGTGGCAAATTGAAGGTCTGACAGAAATCCAGTATTTGCATAAAGACAATAAGCTGTGAAGTATTTTGATCTTGAATTATCATCTGTGTGGTTGTTTCTCTTGCAGCCCAAACCTATTGATGTGCAGGTCATCACTCACCACATGCAGCGCTATGCTGTGTGGTTTGGAGGATCCATGCTGGCCTCAACAGTGAGTTACACACAGCAATTAACTCAACATGACTACACGATAGGGATGTATTACTCAGAATGAAGTGATGTTCTACACTGATGCAAAAAGTGCACTATGGCTTGAGGTGTAATACTTGTTCTGGACCAAGCATGATTGCATTTATAATATTCTTACTAAATGCGTGGTCTAGGCTTTGTTCATATTTTAATCGACAGTTGCAGCAGGCCTACAGAATTCACAAGGCCTGATAGCAATTTACTTTACATTTCTACCTTTTTCCAGTGTTTACAGGGGCACAGTGGTAGTGTTCAAATTTCATTAAAAAAGCAAAGAAAACCAAAAAACCTAGCACTTTATGCTGTGCTGACTTTAGATGTGAACATGTAGAACAATGAACAGCTACAGATTTTCCATTGCATTATACCTCTACTACTACTGGGGTGGGGGTCTTTAACTTGTCTTTATAACACAGTTGCCTGTTTGTGTGTTTTTCTTGTCATCCAGCCTGAGTTCTACCAGGTGTGTCACACCAAGAAGGATTATGAGGAAATCGGCCCCAGCATCTGTCGCCACAACCCTGTGTTTGGTGTCATGTCCTAAAGAGTACACACACATGCATACACATATACACAAAGGGATTGGGGTTGGGGTGGTCAGGGCTGGGAAGAACTAAGAGCAGGCCACTGGAGAGAGAGAGAGCTCATTTCGGTTAACACCAAACCTGTCTGCTGGATCCAGATGATGAATGTTGTGTTTGTTTGTTCGTTCGTTTGTTCATGTTATTCCCAGTACAAGGGGAAAATGCGATTACTAGACCAAAATGACTCCAGCTCTTCTCTGCCTCTGCTCAGTAATCTGTGGGTGTCTAATAAACAAAAAAAAAATCCCCCGTTGAGTAAAAATGTGAGTAAACAGTAATATTGACATTCATTATAGTAGTGATGCAGAAGACAGCTGGTGGCGTTCATGTTTAAAGCAAAATGCGACTCAAGCAATTTATTCCTAAATACGTTGATCATGCCAGTCTTCTCCCCCCCCGTTCCCAAGCTGCATCATACTCAAGGTGCTTCATGTTCTTTAACAAGCAAAGCAGGGGGAAACTCAGACCAGACTGTTTGATCCACAGCTTTGTTTCTTCTTGCGCTTTCTTCAATTTAAAAATATATATTTCTTTTTTTCTTGCATTTTCATCAAATTAGTTTTAAATATGTGACTGCTTTTACCTCCAATCATATCATCTATTTACATTTTCCTCCCTAACTGGATGGAAATGCGTTCATCAATAATGATAGGATTATAATGAGCTTGAACAGGAATGACTATTGGACCAGTATTGCTAACCTAGTGGACTTTTATATTTCATTGAACACCAAATTACAGCAGGTTTGGATTTGTAAATGCGATGCCTAAAACATTCCAATAAAGGCTTAAAAATGTTTCTACAAAATGATTCTCTCTTTTTTTTAATAGGTTCGTTTAAACAGTATACAGTGCTTGAACCACCAAAGCACAAGACAAGATTAGCTTGTCTTCAGAGTCTTGTCATAATAAACTGTTCTGTCATTTTGAGTCTTGATAAATGCTTTTCAGTGGTTAAATTAGAGATGATTATTTTCTAATTCCATGCTTTGGTTCTTTTCATTGGTCTTCAGGAGCCAAACATTCATTTCAAGTTATTATAGAATGCAAATGATTCTTGTAGAAAGGGAATGAAAAATGATTGGTGGCCAATGATTACATTATTACTATTAGTAGTTGCTAGACTCAGCAAACTGGTGGATGTGTGCAAGGGTGAGAAATTCTGCCTGCTTGCTTTCTGACCTTGCTGAGACCTGTAAGAGGAGGCACAATATTGATGAAACAAGCTTTGTCCTGGAAATCCTTGTGGGCAATTTTCTATCATTATCTGGTATTTCTTCTTTGCTAGGTTTCATACTTGGCAAAGACATTCTAGTATGTGATTCTCACACCATTTTACATTTTGTAATTGTTACACAGTTTGTTTTCTATTCAATTAGTTAAAACATGCATTACATGCTTTTGTTTCTGTTAAGTATTCTTAAAGATTTCTATCAGGTACACCTTTTGATCAAATCATTTTAAAAGAATTTCCGTGAAAAAGCAATAATTGCATTACTAGGATGAAAAACCAGGCTGGTAAGCAGGCATTTTATATTCCTGCACAGCATTAGCTGGCAACAAGAGGGCACTGTTTTACTCTAAACCCTGACTAAGTGTCTCTCAAACAAATGAATGCAGACATTATTCACCCGCAGTGTGGTGAAAACCTACTGGACCATGACTCATATCCTTTTATTTACAAAAAAATTTACACAGTGCCTATAAAAAGTATATGCTTCATTATTCTCTTTTGACACGTAATCTTAGTCTTGGCTTTGTGTAGGCTACTTCCTCCATCTGCAATGGAATTAGGTTTGTACGTGGATGATACACCACATGGCATTACAGCTCTTGATTTGATCCCTGCACCATGCTGACATGAGGAAATAATCAGAATTCTAATGAATTAACTGCAAATGCCTCAAATGCTGTTTTAAATATCCAACTCCTAAAAAAGTTGTATTATGCACTGTGAAAAATAAAATCTTGGTTACATTACATTTACATTATATTGGACATTATTTCAAGCTTTAGATTTTATTCTTAAAAGAACAAACTGTACGATTTGAATAATTACATGCCAACAAGACCATTTCAAGATATTTAAAACATCTAGAAATAGTTTTAATGAGCATATGTTTGATTTATGGTAATCTTTTAATAGGAGATACTAGCTAAATCTGTAGAACTAGATACGTTCTAAGCTAAGAAATAGCTAAGATGGTCTATTTTTGCTGTGAGATTTGTGTTATTATATTTATATATATATATATATATATATATATGACAGAATAGGATGTGGTATTATATAGCTGTTACCACACTAAATGTTATGATGTTATGCAGATTATTTTTCCATAAAGAAATATCTCTCTTTTTTCAGTTGTTCCCATTAGGAATCACCACAATGGTGATTACTGCACATATTATGATTTACCACAGGTTTAGGATATCCGTCCTGACACATTCACCAGCATTGAGAGTGCATTGGCTTGGGCAAGGTTGGTTCCCTGCTTCTTGGACTTGAATCCAGGTCACAGCAGTGAATACATGGGATCCTATCTCCTAGACCACCAGGAAGCTGTATTATAGCTCTTAAACAGTCACAATTTGCCCATCAACTGCATATTTAAAAATAAATAAATAAATAATTAAAGCACACAACATACTTTTAGGGGGCATGGTGGCTTGGTGGTTAGCATGTTTGCCTCACACCTCCAGGGTTGAGGGTTCAATTCCCACCTCTGCTGTGTGTGTGGCGTTTGCGTGTTCTCCCTGTGCCTCTGGGGTTTCCTCCCCCGGTCCAAAGACATGCATTGTAGGTTGATTGGCATCTCTAAATTGTCTGTTGTGTGTGTGTGCCCTGCGATGGGTTGGCACTCCGCCCAGGGTGTATCCTGCCTTGATGCCCGATGACGCCTGAGATAGGCACAGGCTCCCCGTGACCCGAGAATAGATCAGATAAGCGGCAGCCAATGAATGAACATACTTTTAACCATTACTAGTTACATTTTGTGTTGTGGAAAGTCACCACCAATTTATAGCATCTATATACTGTCATTCCTTCAACATCCTGTCTTTGTTCCTTATTAATAAGTAAAAAAAAAAAAAAAACAACAACAGGGCTCTTCCCTTACAAGACAATGGAATGACTTCTTTTAAGCTATGTCTTTGAATCTTTTTCTATGTCTCAGTAAGGTAAAACTCTGAGCTGTACAGACTGTATAGTGCTGTGTATGGTACATAAAATCTTGTCACTAACTCTACACAACCTATTTACTAATCTGCAAATATTTTATTCATGGTACAGCAATAACAAAATGAATCCATGCTAAACGTAAACCTGCACAGATTCACACATTTTTAAAGAATTTTAATTAATACATCTAACGAGTAATGGGCAAAAAAATGAGTATCAAAACATACTTGGCCAATAAACATAATCAACACATCTGTTACAGTAAATAGCATTAAACTAAGTGTAACATTTTGCAGGCTAGTTCTATGACTATATTTTAAATCTGCAATTATGGTTATAGTCTACTTTAAAATCCAGTATGGTATCATATTTACCATATACCATATATACCATATTTAGTATTAAAACATCAAGAATTTTCCCAAATTCTGCACTGCATGTGTTCCACATGCCTCAACTTTTCAATTTTGCACTGGCTTTGTGGTGGTGGCATTAATATTCACACCATTACCTGTTGTAAAACTGAATCAGGCTGTCTGTCATTTAAACAAGTGCTGAACGATGGATTCAATTAGGCCGTAAGGACTGCGGCTGCTAAAAGATTGATGAGACACTGCATAAAGTGTGGGTGTAATAGATGCTATTGAGCTAACTAAGAAATCTTGTTTTGTTACTGACATGGGTGGTGTTTTAAAGTAAATAAAGGAATGAGAGAAAAGCTTGAATAAAAGACATGAAAGTAGAAGACACTTCATCAGGCATTACAATGGCACTGCTGGGATTTCACTTTTCTTTATATATTTATATTAGAATTAACATTGTCATAATGAATCACTTCCGATGGAGTGTGCTTGGGAATTTTGCTTAATTGTTCCTAATCCATAGCTTTAAGGACCTTCTATTACAACTATTACTACTACTACTACTACTATTAATATTACTATTACTACTATTTTTATAGATAATGTTTTATACTTATATACTCCTTTCCACAAGAATTTTCATGCCATTGACTAACACCCAGTGAAGCAAGTATGCTCTGGGTGTATGCTGGATATAGTGACATTATGAATTGTGACTTGTGAACGTTCTCAAGCCTGCCATCAATACTGTGCACTTTATGTGGCTAGGACTACCTTACATTTCAGTACTTAGCTCTGTGTTGTTTTATGTAGCACCATGAGCCTGGAGAAATGTTGTTTCATTTCACTGTGTACTGCGTCAGCTACATATGGTTAAAATGACAATAAAAAAAAATTGGAAACCTGGAATTTAGGCTGCGAATTTCACATTTCAAGCCATCATTGGAATTTACACAGGTCATTAAACAAAAATAATATAATATCAGGGAGCTGACTAAAATTTGGTAGTTTTAGAAGTACTAAATCTGAGTGCCATCAGCATATAAAAAGTCAGAATATAGTGATGCATGAGTTGACCAAGGGGTACCCAAATAAAAATTGTGTAATAGCAAAATAATGGACTGAGAACTGTGGGACCCTACCTTAGTAGGAGAGTTTCCCGGCTAGTAAAAATTTTTTTTTTTAAATAAATAAATATGGTTTAAATAAGATAAAGACTGTATTCTCACTTGTCCCGATTTTTTGCCGCAATTTTTAAGAGCTAGAGGTGGTATTTGTGTGTTTAAATTAGGATCTGTTATTTGTTGCAGGTGTCTGTAGGATCAGGATCTTAAGCTTGTACAATTCTATCTGACATTTGATTTTTTTTATCTTCTATTTATTAATCATCGTATCAAAACAGGTACAACATTTTTAGTATTTTAAAACTTTTTTTTGTCAACATTTACTGTCATAAGGTGCATATTCAGTGAAATGTAAACAATACTGTGTATTGGTTATATTAATTCATTCTGCCAAAAATGTCAGAGCATTAGAATTCTTACATCTCAATCTCAATCTATTCATTTGCAGTATACAGTTTTACAATGTCTCTTAGCCATGTGTTTACATCAGACACTTGTATAATCTCTATATATAATCTGTATATTGAAGACATATACATGATTATGCAATGGTTCTGATTGCCCTGAATCATTTTCTATCTTAGAAAATGCTGGTGGTGACTGAATAGGGCCAGGCATGATTTTGCATGCTTGTCTTCTGATCCCAAAGAGCTACAGGTTTTGGAGGGTGTGCAGTTCACGGCTAATTATCCACTCTGCTGATTGGAAGATGTGCTGTAGCCTGGCCTTGTCCTGTGTTGTGGATGAGCTGAACCGGTCTGTTATGGAGGAGGTGAGAACGTACTCGGTGAAGGCCGTGAAGCACTGAACCAACACTGACTGAGGAAGATTGCACATTTTTAAATCTGCTGCTGAACTGTATTGGCAATGGTGTTTATTTTAGACTGCCTTTTAAGGACCTGGGAGATTGCACTGGTTGGAGAGGGTTTGGTAGGTCCTGACATGGGGGGTTCTCAACCTAACTTTTTTTTGGAGGGGGTGTGGGGTGACAGGACTGGAATTCCAAATTGTCATAAATTTACCAAGAAATTAACTTTTCAATCTTGAAACCTGCAAGCGGACTCAATGTGTATCAGTCCAATTACTGCTGTCATCTGTCAATTTTAGCTGATTTAAAATGGAGTTCCTTGGGTTGTAGTATGGAGTCCTTTAAGATAAAAATTAATGACAATTGGTGAGCCACTTGAGGAACTGCAACAAGACCAATTAACATTTATACCCTGCAGCTAAAATAATTCGAGCAGATCTAAGGCTCCATAAACCTAAGATCTGAGACCCAAGGTCCAACCAACCCAGCCTCTACCTGATTAAGCACAATCCATCTTGAATGAATTCAAACTGAATGTGTTAAAATGTCATACTGCAGAAAACTAAACTGACAATTATTTTTTCTGGATTTTATTCAAATTCAAAATTTCTCTTATGAATGTGCATACTTTGGGATGTAATTCAAATGCTGTTGTAAAATATTATTTGCATTTAATTTTTTGTACACATCTATAATGGCTGGCAAAATTAAAATGCAAATCCATTTGTCATTGTATTTTCAATGTCTACACTGGCCTGATTTTGCCGTTTAAAAAAGTGACAGCAATCCTTCCATTTGCGAACACACTTCATCATCCTCAGACTACACAGCTAAATATAAAATGCCTTTGCAATCCTGTTTGCATTTGCATTTTTACTTTTAACAAGGTAGACCTGTCAATAAAACACTGTGGATGGGGGTTTGGGTGGGACTTTTTTGGTTCACAGTGTGTTTCAGAGGAAGTGATGAAATAGGTATACATTTGTGGTTGTGACATATTTTTGTTATAATGCTAAAATATGGCGTTGAGGACACTGAGTGTTTGCTCCTTCTTTCTCTTCTTATTCTTGTCCAAAAACTTGAATGAATTACTATTTGTTTATATAGTCCAGAAAACAGCTATGGATGATTTTTTATTATTCAACATCATAATAATTTCATGTTTATGAGGAGCTCTTGAGGTTTTTTAAACACTTGTAGTACATTGTGTATCCTAAGGCTAATTTATCATAGAGTGGACTGATAAAATCTTCCAAAAGTATAAACTAAAAAGCTTTGGCTGCCTGTATGATAAATTATTTCATCTTAGTTTATTTAATCTAAGAGCTTTTTCATTTGAGTTACTGTATTTGGAACCTCCCGAAAGCCGTCTGCCTCTGGTTTAAGTGTGGGCAGGGAAAGCATTGAGGAGCATATAAATTAATATAACATTCATCTTTTGGTAAATAGGCCTACCTTTGCACGTAACCTTTGCATGGTGGTGTTACTTAAAATATTATAGGATTTTCCACTGTGGCTTTTGCATTTGGGTTTTATTTTGTTTGCTTTTGTTTTATGAATTTTTGTTTTTGTTTTTGATTTATAGTAGTAATATCCTTCTGTGTGTGGGGTGGGATGGGGGTTTGGGGGTTGTAATTGAGATGACTTTCCTTGCTCCATGAATTAAGGTCCAAGTTCTGCCCTGAGCTTTAGCTGTTTAAAAGATCTTCATTCTGCTATAATGCTTCGTGGTTTTTTTCTTTTTTTCTTTCTTCCAATTTGCAATTTCTATGTTTTGCAATTTGCTCTGAGATTTAGTTTCTGTTTATTTTCCCAATGTTCTCTGTTAGCCAGAGGGATATATCTAAAATATGTAACAAACCTAACAGAGAAAGCACAGATTCCATTAATATACTGAAACCAGAACTGCTGGATAAACTGAATTGATTTATTCTGACACACGGCTTGGTCTAGAGAAAAGTGTGGACAAGACTGGAAAACAATTTGACTTATTGTAGTAACTGCTATAAAGGTGAATGGGATTTAAATGATATTGTCTACAGCAAGTGAAATCCTACTTATTCTATGAACCCTCCTCACTGCCAGTGTTAGTGAGAATCACCAGGAAAGCTTCATTTGTGTATGCACACACGTCAAGGCCTTCCAACAAAGTCAACAAGTGATGTACTATGATGCTATATTTGCATTGAGTGTAAATAAAATACTGCTGTCATACAGCCCCCTTTCCCTGCAACCTTCTGTGTGGATTAGTGCTTATTGTGTTGGCACTGGTTGGGAAGGATGATGATTCATTATTATTAACCAGGATCCTTAAAACAACAGTTACATGTGTAACTTTGTATGTTTTATATCTCATCCCTCTTAACCACTAGGTGTGCCAAGAATCACCTTGTTAACATAAGCCACAATAGTATGAAGAACCAGAGGTGCATTAGAACTAACTGGAATCTCCTTCTTGTAACTGAAGAAGGAGAACAGTGCTGAACAGGTAGTAGAGCATACAGCAGGGGTGTCCAATCTTATATGGAAATGGCCAGTGTGGGTGCAGTTTTTCATTCCAACCATGCAGGAGTCAAAACTAAATATACTGAAAAGCAGTATCAACTGATTATACAAGCTGATGTGAATCCTGATTGGTTGGTATGAAAACCACCTACACCTACACCAAGCTTTTGCAGATAAAATAGGACACCTCTGGTGTACAGCATATATGCTTAGGGATTAAGCCACCAGGGTAATCCCTAAGGTGCTGAAAACCAAGGTGCTGGTGGCCATGTTGGAGTGTTGCCTTGTTGCTGAATTCTGTGTCTGGAGAAGGAAAGGTATGTGGTTGCAGATGGTGAATTGTAAAGCATTCTGTCCAAGCAGGCTGTCCAGATTCACCAGGGAGTGCCACATTCATGAGTGTGTTGACTTGCCATGAGGTCCACCTGCACTCTGCCAAACATCTCAGTTTACCACAGCAAAGTAGAGACACCAATATTCCAGTGTATATCCCGTCTCGACCACACTGCTTATCAAACAATAAGGGAAGAGTTTGTGATGTTTATCTCTCTCCTCTGGGACCACGCTCTATATCAAGCAAGACAGAGCATGTGCCCCTATGACAAGGACACAATACCACACATTATAGCATCCTGTCTAAAACTAATTGGCAAGCATTATAATGTGTGCCACGTATTGCATGACAGGGAGGCATTTCCTGTACATCATGCTTCATGTAGCTGAATTGTGCGGTCTATTTTAGAGTTCAGGAGCCCTTTTCTGAGTTTATTGTGAAACCAATCCCTGCAATTAGAGCAAGGATGTTGCATGTGCAAGAACCACTCATCCAAGTCTCAAAAGTATCCTGATGCCTTTGGCTATCAAGGCAAGGCCATGTACATACATCTTGAATGTTGCCTAAGGATAGAAATTTTAATTGGAATACCTGATCTGACCTAACCTTACCAATCTAGTGTTCTGGGGCAATGGAAACAATTAAATAAGTGTTGCATGAGTTCACCAATATGAACCAGACATGGATGCTGCCATCTTTCTTCTGAGCATGGTGTTTTGAACCTTAGACCTTTTCCTAGAGAGAACAAACATCTTGGGTGAGAGCCAACTTTAGAAAACAGGTTACCTGTAGCTCTGGCAGTAATCATGAATTGCAAAGCAGTTAGCCCCATATGGTATACATGGGGTCAGACAGGTGAACAAGACAAGGAAGAGGAAGAGAAAATATAGCTGTATGAAAGCAGTATTTATTGCAAATACTGTGTCCTATGTCACTCTGTGATGCTGGTTGAAAGTCTAGGCATGTATACACATATACAAAAGAAAGTATCCAGGTGATTCTCATTGCCCCTGGTGTTTTGGAGGAGTGAAATAAAACTAGATATTATCATCACTAATTAAAGTTCAAAAGAGACAAGTTAAAACAGTGGGTGCTTATTGTGTATTTGTAATTTGTTTTATTTCTTGTCTGCCGAAGCATGCCAGATTTAAAGTACATTACATTGGATCGATGACACAAAGTTGACCGTTTATGAAATGGACCATAACAATCGCTGATGAGTAAACGTGTGTAATCTAGCTTCAAATTGTTTAGGAATTCATATTTAGCAGGGGGCATCCTGAACATAGCTATGAACTTTAAAAGACCTTGCGATCTAAAGGAAAGGTCATAAGGAACTAATAACTACTTGGTTTGAAAAATATATTACTTTAATATTGCAAAATTGAGATCATCCACATGAGATATTGGATAGAGAAGCATCACTCTGCCAAATCATGATGGACAGCAGCATTTCCAGTACAACTAACTGTAAATGAAAGACATTGATTCTGACAAAGAAACATGCTTCATAGCATCACTGTGTAATGAAGTGAGACAGATGCTGGACATTTAAGTAGGCTCTGCTTCCTTCTTATTGACCATAAACAACCAGTCAAACTGAACAACCCAATAATCAAGAAACACCTTTGAGTATACATTGGGAACAAATTCTGTAGCCTAAAGCTCACACTTCAAGAAAAACTATAAATGTGCCTTTAGTTTGTCCGAAACCCTACGGGCTTTTCTAGCAGAAAGGACTCCATATGTTCCATCACCAGTGCGATTAAGGTAAACACTACACCGTCTATTTATCTTTTTTTCATGTGAAAGGAGAGTCTCTGGTTTTACTGTGGACTAAGCAGTCAGTTCAAACATATTCAGGAAGTACACGTATTTAAAATTAATTATAACTAAAAATGTGTAAAAAGAAATTTGTTGTTCTTACCTACATAATGTATGCAAATAAAATACAAGCTATACCAATTGCATGACTTTCAAATAATAAAAAAGACATACTTTGAAAATTATTAGTTCTTTGGCTAAACAATTGTGTAATGATGCGTACTCTAAAACAAGGATTTGCTGTCACTTCACATCTAAAGTTAAAACTCAATCAGCACTGAATACTTTTTCCTCTTATAACAAGCCTCCTATTTGTCATTCCTATTTGCTTACATTCTCATGCTATTACTCTTTTTAATAAGTCTTTCATGTCTATAAGCTATGATGTGATGTTTGATATTTGATATTTGTAGTTTGATAAAACATTTTTTGCTTGTAAAAAAATCTGGATCTGACTGGAAATGGCTGGCTTGGTTCACTCTAATAAAGCATTTGCACCAGACAAAACATATTTCTCTTAAGCCGCTTAGACCGGTGATTATGCTGGACTTTTTAATTGCTTGTCAGTTTGTATGAAATGACCCCAATAAAATCTTGCCAGAATCCCATAACTCTATAATTCTATGATATTGTGTTTTCAATGTCAGATTATATAATGAATATCCTCTAATGACAGACATGCAATCAAAGAAAATTACTACAGGGACACATAGAAGAGAACAGACGGGAGCTTGAAGTAATAAGGATATTTTAGGTTATGTTTTGCCATGACCACTACTTTATTTGAAGCTGTTGCATGTTCTCTTCCTCTAAAAATGCTTGCTTTGGATCATGATGATTTTATGTTTTTCATTCTAACATTCTGGCACTGATTAAATTGAATGGTATTGAATTAATTACTCTGAATATTAATCTATGTATCAGACATCTGCTGGCTTTTATATGCTTATTAGTGAATTGTTCTGTTCTTGAGGCTTACTAGAGATTTGCATCATGTGTGATCCTTCAGAGGTTATGCTGTGTTATAATTCTGTGTGAAAATCATACTTTCTACTACTGTTTTATTTCTTGTGTTCTGGTTTTTGGTGCTGCAGTTGAACAGACAGTTTTTTCAGGGTACCCAAAAAGTTATATATGAATATGTTTAATGTTTAGGCTACATCTACAGCATCACTGACTGATTTAAAATGATCTCTCAGTATGGCAGTGGCTTTTCTTGGACCATTTTTTAGAAAAGAAACATACTCCAGATGAGGCTGCTTCTAGAATTAAGCCATTTAAGCCAATTAAGCTAGCTCATGAATTCAAAGGGCTTTAATTTGACCATAGCCCACCCATTACAGATATAAATACTCAAATGGACAGGCTATTCTATTTAGTCGTTATAGTCGTTTAGTTTATCTTAAAGGCAATTTGCTATAATAGAGACCCAAAAAGAGAACTATGTTAAACCAAAAATCAAACAACATACACCGAAAGAAGATATTGCAATTCTTGGTTTTGGATTATTCTTCAGATATGGATATTATTCTTCCTGCTTTAATAAAATAATTCCTATGAGCAAATTAAATTTGCATAAACTGTCGGGTGTAGTACATTAATCTCATAGCTGTGCTAGTTTTATTTGCAGTTATTTTAAATACCTGCTTGGCTGCAGTGATTCGTGAGTAGAGATTTAACCTGCTTGTATCATTTTAGCTGAGACTCTATTACAACTGCATGCTGACAGCTGTCCAGGGAAGCAACATTAAGAGAAAGATTACCCTGAGACACTGCACACTATATGACAATTTATACTGAAGACCAAAAGACCTGACACATGCATGACACCAGTGTCGCACAAAGTCGCATATGAACCTGCCCATCCACTCCACAGACAAATGGCTGTGTGTGAAGGTTCTTTGAAAGGTATCAGCATTGAACTAGACAGACTAGAGAGACCAAGGATAGAATGAGCGAGAGAGTGATGGAGATCGGGATAAAACTCTGGTGTAATGGAAGGAGACAGGATTCTCGAGAGAGTTATCAGACAGGCGAGATAAGGGGGAGGACAGGTAGAAGAGCGAGACAGAAACAGAACGATAGAGAGACGGACAGAGAAGGTGAATTTATAGTGAAGTTACTTTGTCTGCTCTGCTTTTGTTTTGTTGTGTCCAAGGTTTTGGAATTTCCATACTGAATTTTATTCAGTGTGCAAGACAATGTTGATGAAAAAAGAATGCATTTTACATTTCAGCTTCACTGTACTCAGGAACTCAGTTACACAAGTCCACACCTGGCCACCCACTCAGTCAGACAGATAGACACACACACACACACACACACACACACACACACACACACACACACACACACACACACACACACACACACTCTGCAACACACTTATCTCTAAATTCTATTCAATCTCTCAGCTCATCTGTCTCAATAACTGTCACACACATGCATTCTCAATCAGCCTTTACTTTACAGTTTCCCTCCTCCACACACACTTCTGGAATGAGCCTGTCTTTCTCTTTCTCTGCATCATCTCTCCTGTAGGCTCTGTGAGCAACTGAACAGGAACGGAGGACAAAGGGCTCATTATCAAAGCGTCAGCAGTGGACAGCTCTGCAGCTGATTCTGAGAACACTAAGAATGAGTTCTATTGGAAATCCTCATCTCTGGACCCTGTCACAGTGCTGCACAAAGCCAGGATTTCCCTGAAACTGAGGCAGATATGCTCGCAGACTTTTTTTTCCACCACTGAAAACTCACAAAAATAGTTTAGGATCTCATTCTGGCTAAAATTGACATACATTTTTTTCAAACATATAGTGACAGCAACAGCTTGATTGAAAATAAATATTGTTCAGACAGAACATCTGTCATTCAAGCAATTACCCAATCATGCGGCAGCAGTGTATGCATAAAATCATACAGATACGGGTCAGAAGCTTTAGTTAATGTTCACATTGCACATCAGAATTAATACAAATATTAGATCTCAGTGATTTTGACTGTGGGAGACGGGCTCGTTTAAGTATTTCAGAAAGTGTTGATCTCCTGGCATTTTCACACACATCAGTCTCTAAAGCAGGGGAGTTTAATCTTATTTAAAAAAGGCTAGTGTGGGTACAGGAAAGCCAAGATCAACAGGTGGAATCAGGTGTGGCTTCTGCTTGATTGGAACAAAAATCTGCACCCACACCGAAGCTTTGTGGATAAGACCCTGCACTAGAGTGACAGAAAGATATAACAAAAGAATAATAAAAGTGGCAGTTCTGCAGTCAGCAACACCTTGTTGATGAGAGTGGTGAGAAAACAATAGCCAAGAACAAGAATTTGATGCTACAATGCGCACAGGCTCCCCAAAACTGGAATACTGAAGACTGGAAACTGTCCAGGCCATGCACAGAATGCATGCAATGCATTCTGAGATGCTTTACTGCTCATCATGGTTGTATAGCATGGTTACTTGAGTTATCATAACCTTCCTATTTGCTGAAACCCTTCTGGCCATTTTCCTCTCTTAACAACAAAGTGTTTCTGCCATAGAGGTGCCACTCAGTGCATGTTTTTTGCTTGCTTTCTGAAATACTCAGACCAACCCATCTGTAACCAACAAAAATGCTGCAATGTCACTGAGATACATTTTCCCCAGTTTGATGTGAACATTAACTAATATTCTGGATGTGCTACTGCTACATGATTTGCTGAACAGATAATTGCATGAATGAGCAAGAGCACAGGTGTTCCTATAAAAACAGCTGATTAGTGGATATAAATTAAATGCAAACTAACTTTATTTTCTTCCCCTTAGGAGCGCAGTTGTTACCTTTCCTGTTTTTATTGGGGTGTAAATATAAGGCTGCACACGTAAAATCCATCTGTCATCCCTCACCATATCATAAGTCAACGATCCTTCAACACATAAGAGACAGATGGTCACTGACCTGCACAAATCAGTCAATTGCTATAAAAATACAGTA
Source organism: Hemibagrus guttatus (assembly GCA_033459395.1). Lineage (NCBI taxonomy): Eukaryota > Metazoa > Chordata > Actinopteri > Siluriformes > Bagridae > Hemibagrus > Hemibagrus guttatus. Next base: position 12,559,201 of record JAUCMX010000006.1, read on the forward strand.
GTAGTTAAAATACCATTAAAGACAATTACAGCCAGAATAAAAAAAGGTTCCCATGTCTGAGACAGTTGGAAATGTGCCAGGAATTGGACTCATGAGCACACTGCCCACCCACACAGTGTGGAGGATTGTGAAGAAGGGAAAAAAGAACCCCAAAATCACAGTTTAAAATTGTACATTTTTTTGACTCTTGTGGTTGTCAAGTTTTAAAATCAGCTCTTAAACACCACTTTCATAAGATGCAAGATAGAAGCCCTTTCTGAAAGCAAGAATGCTGTGTCTGAACTTCACCAAGCATCATTTCAAGTATTGAAATGACTGCTATTGTTTGTTGTAATGGAGATGACAATCACTTTTTGATCATACACAACATCAGCTTGTGTGGAGATTGAATAGAAGGAAAGGTACCTGAAAGCTCACTGTAAAGGACAGATGTGGATGACTGATGCTTTGGTGCTGTTTTGTAGCAGGTAGTTCAGTGTCTCCTGTGAAGACTGATCATGAATTCTGCTAAGTAGCAGGTTGCCTCTGCCTGGAGGTTCAGACTTGAGCATAAAGCTTTCAACAAGAGGATGAGCCAAATATTCTTCCAAATCAACAGAGACATGATTAAAGAAACACAAAATCAATGTTTTGCAATGATCACTCTACTGAAAAGCTGTGGGCTGAATTGAAGAGGAAGTCCACATGCACAAGCCTAAGAAAATAACAAAGGTTGAAGTGTTTTATATCGAGGAGTGGACCAACATCCTTGTACAACTGTCTCCAAATTTGTTAAACATTACAAGAAGAGACCCAGTGTTGTTATTCTCTCCAGATGTTAGGGTGATGATTATTTTCAAGCCAGTGTTTTGTAAAAAAAAAAATATATAAAGATATGTCTAGATCGATGTGTCTTCCCCAGAGAAACATTCCCACTGGCTTTTCCATCATGTAACAACAGGGGAAGAGAGAAAACCTGCCATCTTTCCCTCCTGGTGAGATTGCAAAGACTGAGCCATTTGGCACGAGGCACAACCGAGTTTCATTTCTTAATCATAGCTGAAGTGTGCAGCTCTGCACTGTTAAGCCAGGCTTTTACTAGATATGCCCTCAGGGAGATGAAGAGCTGCTCTTGATGTCAAAGCAGAACACAAACAGAGAGCCGTTCGCCGTGGCTGAATTATTTTTTGTTAACATAGCCACGGCTTTTCACATAGGAATAAACTGTGCGTGGGTGTGTGTGTGTAGGTGGAATCTGTATGTATTCAGTATGTGTGTGTGTCTCAAATAAATATATTTCGATCTCTGTGGATAGCATTGGAGAAATGGAGTCTTTCAGAGCATCGGAATTGCACTAATGGAAGAAAGGCGAATTAGTTTTCTAAACACTGTGTTAATGGTGTATCAGAGCACTCAGTGTGGGTGGAAGTGGGAGTCTGTGCGGTGTCTCTAAACTGTAAAACACAAGTGGGTTTTCATGTGTTACTGAAACACGTTGATCATCGCTCCATATTCTTATTCATATTCACAGCATGTCTGGTTTTTCGCAGGCAGTGAAGCAGATGAAAAGAAGAGAGGAGGAGGAGAAGGAGGAGAGAGCAATAATGGTGGGAGAAGTAGGAGTGAGGAAACACTGTAAAAGTAGCACTGGGGATAGGAGGGGGGCGTTTGTAAGAGCCAGGACCTATAATCTAAGGCTAAGGCAGCAGGTGAAAACATGCTGGCTTCATTTTATGTCGGACGAGTATACTGTCATTTTGAAACAGGAGGAGTTGGATGAGTCGATTTAGTAGGTGTAGTTATCAAATGAAGGCTGATGTTAGCTAGCTATGGGTTAAAGCTGACGTAAAACACAAGAGGATCCGCAACAGATTGTTATTAGAATAACGGAAATAACATTGCAGGTTCCTGAGGTTGTTGAGGAGAACATATTTTGCCTGTGGTTTCTACAGAATTCCTCACACTCCGAGATATCATCAGTTCATACCGGCATCACTCATAAACAACTGGCCTGTGGTTGTATACCATTTCTTTGATTACTCTATAAATTAGTTGTGTGTCCATGTATATTTGTGTCTTTCATACAGTATGTGATATAGCCCATGTGTATGTACTGTACTGTACTGTACTGTATCTCTTAGGAAACCCTAATTCTCTATACACTATGGCATGCTACCTCCTATTGCTGTGTTCACTCGAACTATTTTTGCCTTGACCATCAGCAAATATTTTATACACGATCAAATCTAATGGAAAGTAGCCAAAATGTGGCCATTTTTTATAAAACTCTTTAGGCACCTTTCTTCCTGTAAGAGCAGTAACGCTTTCAAGAAGTAAAGAAGCTTTTAAGAAAAGCACTAAGTAATGCCACTTTGTTTATGACTAGAACAAACAAGTCACTGGTCAGGCACCAAGATGGAAAGTAGAGTAATGGTGGTTAAATTAGTTTTCCTTCTCTTCATTTTTTTCTCTCCAAAGACAACTCTAAGGAAAGCAGCCTCCTGATTACAGTGTAATAATAAATCCCAGTCTAGCTGTTTATCTAAGCTACCTAGTTATCCAGTACAATCACATACAAGGCAGAAGTCAAGATTAAAGCATTTTTATGATTACAATAAAAAATGACGTTCTAGACAATGCCCCCCTGTGTCTTCATCTTGGCAACAACATTCAGTAACTAGTCAGAATGATGTAGAATAATGGAGGGTATGGGTATTTCATTTGAAATGGAATAAAAACAGAACTCTGATTCATCACTATTACAGCTTCTCAGGGCTAGTGATACTGAAGAAAATACTCTAGAAACAGCTTTTCCTGACTTTTGATGTATCTGAGCCACAATGCTCTTTTCAGAAATTTGCTGTGAATGCTGTGGAAAATGGTACCTCAAAACAACATACAAGTTGAAGGGACAGTTTTTGATCACACATGGCAATTCAAGTAATGGATAGTGAATGCCTGTTATTTCTTTTGGTAGAAATATGTCTGTAAATTTCATCATCATCATCATCATCATCATCATCATCATCATCATCATTTTCTTTAATTTCTTCTCTCACAACAAAGAAAGGTACCAGGTGAATTTAGAGAAGCATGGACTTAATTCAGGTGCAGTCTGAGGAGTCATTAAAGTCCGCTGAATGAGTTTATCTTGGCTTGCGCTAAAGATTACTTTTGATTAAGGTGTTTAACTAACTATCTAATGAATCCAGCACTGCAGTGCACCCCTGCAGGCTGTGAAGAGAATATTTATGCGTTGTGGTGCCTTAAATGTTCTCTTAGTGGCAAAATCTAAGATCACTCACATTGTCATACACTTAACCAATGATGAGTCTGTGCATTCGATTATTCAGGCTACTTAAACCTTGAAAACTAAAAACTAGCTTAAAAGATAATATGACTTTGTGTATTCACAGATTACAGTTGTGCTTATTCATGCTTATTTGTGCATGTGTGTGTAAGGATCTGAGCTACTTGGAAAATGAGGCAGTGCGATACTCTGGGCTATGTTCTTTTGAAAAACCTTAGTTCCTGGCATTCATGTGGATGTTATTTTGACATGTACCACCTACCTAAACATTGTTGTGGACCTAAACAAGTACTCCCCTATATGGCGACGGTATTCCCTAATGACAGAGTCTCTTTCAGCTGGACAATGCTTCCTGCCACACTGCAGAAATTGTTCAGGAAGGGTTTGATGAACATGACAGAGTGCATCAAACGAGAGTTCAAGGTGTTGACTTGGCCTCCAAATTCCCCAGATCCAAATCCGATCAAGCATCTGTAAGATGTGCTGGACAAACAAGTCCAATCCATGGGGGCCACACTTCACAACTCACAGAACTTAAAGAATCTGCTGCTATCACAGCACCACATACCACAGCACACCTTCAGAGGTCTTGTGGAGTCATTGCCTCAAGGAGTCAGAGCCGTTTTTGGCACAAGAGAGACTTACACAATATTAGGCAGGTGGTTTAGATGTTATAGCTGATCAGTGTATAGTTTCCTGGAATTAAGCGTTTGATTTAAATGTAGGCATAGCCTTAATTAGCTGCATTAATAATTATGTCAAGGGAAGGTTCTTACAAAAATAACAAGAGAAACATGTGTGTGTGTGTTTGTGGGTATGAGAGCATGTGTGCATAATGTGTGTACTGGATTATAATAGGAGTTATATGTAAACTGGCTCCTCAGATTAATGGCTTAATTTTTTTGTAAGGTATTTAAATATTAAAGTTCTTTTGTTGGCAGCCCTTTTTTATCAAAGGAGAACAGATATTGACCACAGTAAAAGCCACACAGGGACACGGGTAATATGTTAATTAAACATTAGGATCAGAGATTTATATGGGATGTGATAATGACAGCCTCATTTAAAAGCCAATATGAGGCCTTACTAACCCTATATTATAGAACCAGTCTGACTCTAACATACTAAAAGAACTTAAAATAGGAAATCGAAACTAATTTTTGCTGGGCAGTGTAGGAGTGTCAAAAATAGATAGGACAGTATTACTAGATTCATGATGGTTATATGATACACAATTCTGTGGAAGAAAATTATTTCTCAAACTAAAATGTCTGCAATTTCAAATGTGTCTTGCTTTGAAAAGCGCCACTGATTATTTGATGCATTGTGAAGCACAAACATAGTCTGTAAAATCTTTATAAATACACCCTACATTTATTCTAATTCAGGACAGTGTGAGTTTGGAGGTGAATGATGAGTTGGTAAGACAGAAGTTTCATCATGTATGGTTCAAACATGGACATGCAGCAGGGATGTCAGGGCACATGCGGCTGATGCATACAGGATACAGACATGAGAGGGCAGAGGGAGAACAAGGAAACAAAAGTTATAAAATGATGAAAAGGAACAGGCATCATGGACCTGGGCGGAAAGACAGCAGAGTCAGAATGCATGCAGCTGCTGTGGCAGAGGGAAGCTGGAGACATGTAGGCAGGGACATACTGTACAAAGGCAGGATCAGTCTGACAGGTAGACCTGAAATTTCTCTGGAAGCTTGTGGAATGATAGACCAAAAAGAGAAAATGTACTGCACGGATTCGGAGCCAACATCAGAACTAATCTAATGAGAGGGCATTAGGCTTCTCTCCGGGGGGCATAGACTGCCATTTTGACAAATTAATCAGCAAAGTAAAATTGTATTAAGAAATAAGCTTTCTGGACTACTGATACACAAACACACCGCTGTATCACAAAATACCAAGTATCCAAAAATCCACTTCTATCTCACACACACACAAACTCACATTGGCTCCATCTTTGCATGTTATGGGGCTGTATTTTTTAATGCACAGAATATTTTTTGGCATTTATTACTGCATAGAATTTTCATGGCAAAACCCACATTATATTCTTAGTTATCTATGTGTATCACTTGTACCACTTGTACACCACCTTTTACATGTGCACACACATACTGAGATTTTCAAACAAGTTCACAAAATGCAGTAGGATGTAATATTTGCCATAAATGTCCTACAGTAATCATTCACCAGAAGATTCTTGTCAAACCAGCACAGGTTCTAAATGACAAGCAACCCTGGTGATTAAATGAGGTTTATAGTTACATATACAGTATAAGCATTCTCTGGCCCTCTTCACTAACACCAATGGCAGGACTGCTAATGTAGTGCTCAAGTAACAGTGTTCTGGAATGGTATGTCTCAATATAAGGCCGATAAAGATTCTTCTCCTAAGGTAGATATGGGCTTTTCTATAGGAATAGCATGGTGAGGGCTTATGTGATAAAGTTCCTCACCCACTGGGCTAAACTTTTTTTAGACAGAGGAGCTCCCCATGTTTTACTCCTATATCAAATTAAAAGCTAAACTGTGGTCAGGTGACTGCTGTTTCATCCAAGTAACACCACAGGGCACAGCCTAGAGTCATCTGGTCAAGGCTCTTGGAACGGCTTTGGTATACAGAAAATAAAGCAAAAATAAGCCTATGTGACCCTAAATTGCCATCTTCATTGTAGATGGGGATTTTACACAGTTAAGGATTGGTTAAACAGTACAATATTCACTTAATGGTATACATTACCTGTGTGCTTCATCCTTTGTTTGTTCTTTCATTCAGAAGTGTTTCCTTTTTTACTATTGTATAGTTCTCAGCCGTTGATCTAGTCTGAGTGGCAACACCCACACAGGTGATTTGACTGCTGTGGAAGGAAGCTTCTAGGGTGTTCTGACCAGTGGAAGTAGCTGTGGGAACAAAGGTTTGCCTGCTATCTTGGAGTCACAAGTTTGACTCGGTGAACTAGTTGCAGAATCACTGCACAGAGTAGGATTACCAGAAGAAGAGGAAATACATATAACTGAGAGAAGTAAAAGCAGAAGTAAATTAGGTCAGTTATGACCAAGGGCACCCTGTCTCTGCATGTTGTTTGACTCTACCTGGAAAACCACAATATGATGACTTGCCAAGTGTGAAGTGGTCTGCCTGCTCCTAACTAAACTTTTCTCATACCTGGGCTAAAACCTCTGGATGCAGATGTATCTTCCACATATATACATCATCTTGAAGGTGGCAGACAAGTTGCTCACACACACACTTGATATTCTGTGCAAGGTGGAGCTAGCTACCTGATATCAAGCCATCCTGATACTTCATTGCCACAATGTTATCTTAGCATACTAGTATGCATGTCATCTGTGAATCAGCCAGAAGAACAGAACCAGATGGATTCCCTCAGTTCCAGCCTGTGCTGTTTTCTACTTTATACCAGAGGGCTACTCATATCCAGTACCTCAGTGGTACCACACAGCACCCCCCCAGCCTTTAAGTGAGATCTGTAGTGATTCTTTCTCCTTCTGTCTCTCTCCCTCTTTTGCTGGACCACTCCCAATCAGACTAATGTATTTGCTTTTACTGAAGCAAGATTCAGCCTGTGGTCTTTTAGGTTTGATTGCTAATTACCCTCTTTTGGAATCACTATAGTTCTAGCCAATCTAATAGGATCACTGATTCGGCTGCAAATATCAGTAAAGGCATCCTCAACATAGCCAATTCATAGCAGCCTAGCTTAATCTGATTGACAAGCTAATTGTAATATACACCACACACTAGAATGATGGCAAAGTTAAAACACTCAGTGAATCTGGTTTCATGCTGATGAACATGTGTTCTGGTGTTCTTCTGTAAGTTCACTGTAATGTGATTTGAAAGGGAAGGGTGTGTATAGTTTGAATGGCCTGCTCCTCTATAATAGTCTCTAACTTACAGGAGCTCAACGCCTGCACCACTCTGCACTCTGCTGTCACAGGTGCAATGCTAAAGAGTGAAACCCCCAACCATACTCAAGCCACAGCAATCTTCAGGTTGGCTATGACAGATGACAGCTTGCTTTGAGCCTGCCATGAGTCTTGGGTATACACCACTCTCCATAGGTTGCTGAAACTAGCTGAACGTGGCAGCTCAGTGGTAGGTCATTATCAGCCTGAAAGGACCTCTTGGGGGTAGTTGCAGATATAGCATCCACGTACTCATCTGATAAGGAGCAAGAAGGATGCTTGGTCACTGAGCTATAAGGAAAAATGCAGACCTCTGAATTACTCTCGTCTCCTGGATCATCAATCAGCCGAATGAGCCATGTCAGCGGCCAAGTTGTTCATTCCTTTAGACAGTAACTGAGACTGCTTCCTGGGCTACTCGGTGTGCTTATTGGTCATTACTTGCTTAAGGCATTTATGGCCAGCAAACTCATTAGACTGAGGAGATTCAGCCTTATACAGTTTTGTGCCAGTATCCAAATCTGACTGCCAGAAATTTTCCAACCTCACTATCTTAAAGATTCAAACACTGACTGCCTGAGCAAAAATCCTGTAGCATCTGTGCCTACCCACTTTGTATAAAGTAGGGGCAATCTATCTCAGGTGCTGGAAAATTGATGTTTGTGTAGAGGGACTGCAAATGACCCGGAATCCAGCTGAAAAAAGCAGGATCAGCAATAACAATGCTTGGCATGTTGAGGGAATACCTACTCTACAATGTTTCCAACATGTTTACCAAGTGCTGCTAACCAGCTTGTTGGAGGAAAATGCGGAATATTCAAACAAGAAAAGAGGAAACCACCTCAATGAGAAAAAAAGAGGATTCTGAGCAGGGAAATGAAGAAAAGGCCTTTCCTAAGTTACTTTGAAATGAACATCTCTAGGAGGTGTGAAATAGAACTTGAATCATGAGATTAACTTTGTGACATTTCTTGTGCTAATTAAAAATAGTATCATTAATGTAAAATCATTTATTTAGAGACAGTGTCACTGAGGAAGAGACAGGAGTCAGAGCTCGAGGTAGCAGAGCTGAAGATGTTGAGGTTCTCTTTGGGAGTGACGAGATTGGACAGGATTAGGAATGAGTACATCAGAGGGACAGCTCATGTTGTACGTTTGGGGGACAAAGTTAGGGAGGCCAGATTAAGATGGTTTGGACATGTTCAGAGGAGGGAGAGTGAGTATATTGGTAGGAGAATGTTGGACATGGGGCTGCCAGGCAGGAGGCAAAGAGGAAGGCCAAAGAGGAGGTATATGGATGTAATAAATGAGGATATGAAGCTAGTGGGTGCAAGGGTTGAGGATGCAGAAGATAGGGATAGGTGGAGAGAGATGATTCGCTGTGGCGACCCCTGAAGGGAAAAGCCGAAAGAAGAAGAAGAAGAAGAAGAAGAAGAAGAATGTAAAATCATTTATGTTTAGGCCACTACATTCCCAGTCACATTTTATAGCATCATAACACATCATAACCATGCGATAATGGTTCCTCCTCCACTATCACTACTTTTTGTCTTAATTAAATCAGAACTATCTATATTATTATGCTCAATACAGCCATGGTTGTGACTCCAGTGCTAACAGACTCTAAAACAGTGATAAAATGAAGTTCTTGGTGCATAAACATGGAGCACTGTTTCAAATTCAAATTTTATTTGCCACAGACACAACCATTCACAGTATGAGATGTAATGAAAAGCTTGTTGAATGATGGTTCGTAAAATGATCTGGTGAGCTTATTATCTCCATCTTCTTTGTAAGAAAAGAAGTACCACTGTTTAATTTCTCTACTTTTCTAGCAACTAATTATTATTATACTAACAATAAAAGTTAGTATAACTCCTATAGTTCAGGAGGCTATGAATGCACAGAAAAATCTGATTTCTTTCATCCAAAGCCTGAAAGATAGATCATTAAAACCTATTATTTTCCAAACCTCAGTTTGCCCAAATATGATCCTATGCTGTGATAGGAAACATTAAAACATTTTGTAGATACTACACATTGTATTAAATGGTATATAATATAACATTATGATATATCTCTCTGGTTGCTTGTTCAGGATCAGTAGTAACTGTATTATACAAAAATATACACATGCTACAGAATATACCCCGAAGCTCAAAGTCCCCCAGCTCTATATCTTAAAAACTTTAGTTAGCCACCCAGACATTTATCAGTAGTGATAAAAGGGAATGATTTAAACTACAACTCATATAACAGATTTGCTCTGCTACTGGCTTGATTTAATGGTCAGCATGTTTTTTTCCACTTCTAAATCTAAGTCTCTCCTTCAATGTTAATGTAGTAAAGACATTCTGTTTTCAGTTCAGCCAGTGAGCCATGGTGCTATATGCTGCATGCATTCACATAACCTCGTAATGTTCACACGAAGAGACAAAATGACTGCAGAGAAAGGTCAAATCTTCAAGGTATTGTCAGAATATTGCATACTTGGTATGCATAGGTATAGCACTTATTCTATACACAAGGATATAGAACTGGTAAAGCTGTATTATTATATCAGAAGATGGTATGATCCTTTGAATTTTAGTATCAGCATCTATGCACAGATGCTTAAAGTGGATCCAACTAGAAACACTGAGTGTTAGGCAGAAAAACACCCTGGATAGGATGCCAGTCCATTGCAGGGCACCATGCAACACATTTATTCACAGCTAAGGGCAATTTACTTACCAACATGTTCTTGGGAGGTAGGAGGAAATCAAAGAACCTGAGCACAGAGTCAAACCAGAGACCTTGCATATTGTAAAATATATAATCCTGTCCGAAAGTATTCAAATGGCTAGATCAATTCTGTTGTTTTCCTTATACACCAAAGACATTTGGGTTTGAGATCAATAAACAAATATAATGCTATAGTTCAAAAGTTTAGATTTAATGTCTGGACCTTTACCTCTAGATGCTTTAAACAGCTTAAAACTTAACACCAACCCGTTTGACAAGTGGACAAAAATATTAGAACATGTAACTAACAGCTATTTCTTGTTGTCCAGGTGTGCCCTGTTATATTGATTGTTGAACAGTTAATAGCTCTGAATGTCTACTCTTGGATAGAGCCATGGGTATGCCTGTGAAGAATACATTTATTGTTGAAAAAGGATAAAAAAAAAACCTCATAAAGAGCTGTCTATGGGAGAAAAGCAAGCCATTTTGAAGCTAAGAAAAAAGGAAAAATCGATCAGAGCCACACAACCATTGGGCATAGCCAGTACTACAATTTGGAATGTCCTGGAAAAAAAAAAGACCACAGATGTACTAACAACCAAACATCGAACATGATAGCCAAGGCCAAGGGAAACAACAGCAGCTGGTGACAGAAACATTGTGAGAGCTGTGAAGAAAAACCTAAAAACAACAGTCAGTGACAACACCAACAACCTCCCAGTACAGGGATGAAGGTATCACAATCCATTGCTCAAAGAGGACTTCAGGAGCAGAAATAGTGAGGCCATAACACAAAATGCAAACCACTCATATGCAGTAAGAATTGGGAGGTCAGATTATTCACGAAGAAGAAGCCACAAACGTTTTGGAACTGAGATTAATTTCTACCGAAGGTATTGAAAGGCCAATGTGTGGAGAAAGAAAGGATCTGCTCTTGATACAAAACACACAAGCTCACTGGTCAAATACAGTGGAGGTAGCATCATGGCTTGGGCTTGCATGGCTGCTTTTGGAGCATATTCATTAATCATTATTAATGATGTAACTCATTATGGTAGCAGCAGAATGAACTGAGAAGTCTACAGAAACAGTCTGTATGCCAATTTGCAGAGAAAGGCATCCACTTTAATTGGCAGGAACTTCATCATGCAGCAAGACAGTGACCCAAATATTAAGTGTTTTTACTTTAATTTACTTTGCAACATTTTGCTCACATACAAACTGAGTAGTCTACCACCAAATGTGTCATCTCCTAAAGTGTTTAACAGATCGAGATGTAAATATTAGGAAGTGAAAGCTGAAATAATTATCTATAGCCTCATAGTCATCTTTTGATCTCAAACCCAAATGCCTTCAGTGTAGCAGAAACAAAATAATTGACCTTACTAAGGGAACTGTATTTACAATATTCTGTCAACATGTTATACAGTCCAGTATCCTAGATGGTAAAATGTTGTCTTACATTTTTTCATCAGGGTCTCTGTTTGATTCTTCAGAGTTAGTGTATCTCTCTAGCTGAATATTCAGAGCTGGCTTGTTTTTCTGGCTGTGTGTTTAGAGAATTTGTGTTTCTTTGGCTGAATGTTCACAGTTAGTGTCTCTATCTGGCTGTATTTTCAGAGTTAGTGTGTCTCTCTGGCTGTATTTTCAGAGTTAGTGTGTCTCTCTGGCTGAATGTTCAGAGTTAGTGTGTTTTCTTGGCTGTGTGTTCAGTGAATGTGTGTTACTTTGGTTGAATGTTCAAAGTGTGTGTGCTTCTCTGGCTGATTGTTCAGAGTTAGCATGTCTCTCTTGCTGAATGTTCAGAGCTGGACTTGATCCACTGCTCAAAGCCACCCACTGTATAGAGCCATAGATGTGGGGCTTCTGTACATTGCTATCATCTCTCAAATCCCTTTGGTCCCCATTATAGTTGCTATATAGCAGCACCTCGGAACTGTGGTGTGTTTCATTTCAAACAGCAAGTACAGAGCTGTCTCTGGTGTTACAATTATCCCGTAGCATGTGTACAGCAAAGCCCCTCTGTTGTATTAACTTCTTTAGTGTTCATTTGGTTCACTTGACTAAACAGTGTGGGTGTTCTTCAGGACTAGTGATTTTGCAGTGTGACAACATAGATGGTGAGTGTGTGCATCTGTGTTTACAGAATCTGCATAAACAGACCTCAGCTTGATGGAATTCTGGACTGGTCACTGCAATGAGAAAAGCTGGTTTATCGGGAAGTGTTCCTTAATCCTTAATCAGAAGGATTCAGGTGTTAGTAGTGTGAGTGACAGGTGATTGCCATTGATTTGAATGTACACCCTTTTGCAAACCAATCTGTTGCAAATCAGTCATTAAAATTAATGTTTAATTTCCATTCTTACTACATGCAAACTTAAACATCTTTATGCTTATATAAATTTTGTGTTGCTGGGCTGTGCCCTACAGGTGCGCATATATATCACAGAGATAGTGAGATAGTGGGGAGAGTGGAGCAGAGAGATCCAGCTGAGCACATTACGCATCTGATTCCCCACGCACTACTGCCGGATCGCAGAAAAAGACCCGAGGAGAGGCTGCTTGCTGCTGCACATGCTTTGTTTGCTGCTACTTGTGGACTGAGTGGATTAGTGAATTTCGAGTCGCTGAAAGTCCGGCTCAGACTGCGTCTTTTGGATCGGGCTGCCGCCGAGCTTTGAATGCAAACATGAACCAAACAGCCACCGTTTCCCAAGTGAAGTGTCAATCCTCCAAAACCATAAAGGTAAGACTGTTTTCCACCTTTTTATTTCTGCATGACTGATTTCGGGCTGATTTCTCAGTCGTGGCTGCGGTGTTCCGGTGATGGGAGATGAAGTTTGGCGACTCACCGCTCCAAAGTTGGCAGATGATGATGAGGAGGATGATGAGAGTGATGATGAATAGTTTTGCGCAGAGGATCTCCGCCACCGCGCCTTTTGCGTGCCCCACACGGCTGAAAATCCAGCCGTTATTCTTTGCGTATTTGTGTGAATTTGTGGTCACTTTCCCTTAAAGCAGATTTATACCGTATTCAGGGCGTTCCGATGAAATGTGCATTTGTAATGGTTATATTGTTATGCATGTGTGTTGCTCTATTATATAAAACACATAAACACGATATAAGGAGCTGTATTTAAAAAAAGTGAATGTTGAGCAAGTGGAACAATGTTTGAGAAGCACATTTGGTCCCCAAATGCATGAAGATTTTGTAATTCTGTACACGTCGAATGCAGCACTGAGGAGCGCATATATCACTCCCTTTGCAATGCGTAGCCATAGTGTGTGCGTGTGTGTGCGTGTGTGTGTGTGTGTGTGTGTGTGTGCGTGTGTGTTAGGCGCGCTATTTCATATCTAAAGGATTAGTGAGGTGCATTAACACTGCGCAGAGCTTCTCCCGATAACAATGCGAGTTTGCAACTTCGCACAGTCAGCCCTTATTTCAACAACCGACAATGAACTAGTAGTCTTTCAGCAGCCACACGGTATATCGTATTCTCCACCCTTCCCATATACGTACAGTCAGTAGTGGATTATGTAAAAATGGCAGTGTAGACAGAGCTGGTGGGGTTGCACTTGCAGCTGAGGTTTTCATCTGACAGTGAAAGATGAGAGAGCGTTATGAGCTCTGTACTGCATGTCAGTCAATACTCTGAGGGAGCAGCAGCGTGACTTTAAATCCTCATTGCAGTCTGTCATTAATTTGTGTTGAAATCCACAACAACGGCAAGCACAAGCCAAGCAGATTCATCTGCATGGCTTGTTGAATGGTGAAGGTTTAGTTTGCTTTATGTTAACAGGCGTGTGTCGATTTTAAGTGTGTGCAATTGATGGAAATGATTAACACTGGGCTTACTGTTCATTCCGCCTCATTCATCCACTCTGTGCTCATTAGCAATATGACTGAGCCTGAGATCCACATGAGATCTTGAGATGTTTGACGGATGAGCTGATGTTCGGTGTGCCCGCTGTTCAGAGTGCCTTCTTCATCTGATGAGCTTGTCTCCTGATTGTGCCAGGCACGCAGCATGGTCAGCTTTATTAGACCTGTTAGGTATTGTGCCTGCTGATCTGAGCGCATGTGTAGGGTAAATGCAAAGGTCAGCTGTGACAGGGGGGTCAATCAATGAAGAGTTCAGTCCAATTACAGTGAGTAAAGGAGCTATCATCAGCCTGCAACTAAGCATCCTGTCTCATTCACACACACACACACACACACACACACACACACACACACACACACACACACACACACACACACACAAAACCTGGCAAACTATTGAAATATTTTCTGCATCTGACACTTCATATGCTTTAAACAGAAATCAGGATAGGTAGAATTCACACTCATTGGCTAGTGGAAGCATGCACAAACACACTACATGGCGATTTAAAATGAAATGAACCAATAATTTTTATCTGGTTCATAAAATATTTACTCATTCATTTATTTAAACCTTTAATAAAAAGCTCTGAAAGTGATTAAAGATCCACCAGCATCATTGTGACACAAAAATTTGTTGCCTAAGAACTGAGAAGTGTGAGAAAGTGTGAAATCGGCCTTCAGTTGCAGAGAAGATTGCAGTATTACATTACACCCATTGATTCGGTCTACAGTGCTATTGTTTACACATTTATGAAACTACTAAAGGCTCATTGATAAGTGTAATAATACCAAAATCTGGCTACTTAAACACAAAAAAAGATCTGGGAGCTCATTTCTGAAGCAGCGAATAAGTTCTCGTATATGCCGTTACACTATTAGTGTGTGATTCTCACTGAGGCCTTTTTTGCTCAATAACACATTTTTGTCTGCATGCACAAAAAATATATCAAGCCAAATTTATAAAGCATCAAATCATAACAAGTTCTTTATCACATATTTTCACATATTTTTCCCAGAAGAGTACATGACTATTAGTATTTGTGGTTTTTGGCTTCTATCTGACTTTCTCTTCACACCATTCCACAATTTGATACAGCCTTCTGCTAATAATGTTTAGTCTTGGCTGGCATAAAGTTACACTCTGTGATTTCAGAACAAACAAGTGATCTTGTTTTTCAGCTTTGCTCGTAGATATTTTACTCTCTTTATGATCATTATATATCAGTATGGATTAGAAACAACACTCAGTAATTTGATCAAGTGAAAAGATATCATTCAACTATAATTTAGTTAAGTGTAAAGAGAAGGAGAATGATTTATTTTTGATGCATCTCAAATACAGAATGTCAAGAATAAGAATGCACATATATAATTGATGCAAAAAAAAAGGTACATTCATTTAGGTTGGTAGAATGTAAAAAAAAATCCATTTAAACAGCTTATTGTATTACTGAATGCTGAAATAATGCTGAGATAGTAATAATGAAATAGTTTAGTTTCTACACACCTTATACACCAATCAGGCATAACATTATGACCACCTGCCTAATATTGGTGTTGGTCCCCCTTTTGCTACCAAAACAGCCATGAACCATCATGCACTGTGTATTCTGACACCTTTCTATCAGAACCAGCATTAACTTCTTACAACAGTTGGCTGTTGAGCATCAGTAGCTCGTCTGTTTGATCGGATCACACGGGCCAGCCTTCACTCCCAACGTACATCAGTGACCCTTGGCCATCCATGACCCTGTTGCTGGTTCACCACTGTTCCTTCCTTGGACCACTTTTGATAGATACTGACCACTGCAGACCGGGAACAAGAGCTGCAGTTTTGGAGATGCTCTGATCCAGTGGTCTATATCACAATTTGGCCCTTGTCAAATCCCCACGCTTGCCCATTTTTCCTGCTTCTAACACATCAACTCTGAGGACAAAATGTTCACTTGGTGCCTAATATATCCCACCCACTAACAGGTGCCATGATGAAGAGATAATCAGTGTTACTCACTTCACCTGTCACTGCTCATAATGTTATGCCTGATTAGTGTATATATAAATGTATATGGAGGTGAAGTGAGCAAAATGTATAGAGATCTAGAGACAAACAGTTCTTTTTTCTGTCTGGATTGAATCTAACAGACATTCTCCTTCTGGACATTATTTCCCAACTCATTTTTAAAACCCTGACTTGTTCACACCTGACTTAAAACCCAAAGTCCCAGGCTAATAACCCAAGAGTCACCATACAGTAGAGCTCTTGCTTATTAGAGCAAACCTAAACACCCAGTACACCAGAAAATCTTTAAAAGCAAATACTGGATTAAAACACACAAGGATTACTATATCATTAGAAATCACATACATAAAAAATGGTTGAATTATAAAGCAGCAGTGCAGTGTATTAGAGACATGTGGCATCTCTGAGTGGTGCATTCGATCTTTATATAGTAGGAGTGAAACCCCACAAATCAGAGATAACTTTCAGTTGAGGTGAATTAAGCATGCTATTTAAGACTGTCTGTCAGTTTGAAGAATCATTTATAAGCAAGAAGCATTTGCTGTGAGCTTAGAGAAAAATAAAGTAAAATAAAACAAAGGAAGAGAGCTGGTCTTCAATTCCCCTGTCCAATCTGTTGTACGTTTTCTGAAACATAATGCAAAGTTCAGATGTTTATCTCTGTGCTTGGTGCTATTGCTTCTCTCCAGGACGAGGTTAAATGCAAACTTTTCTTTCTGTTTGTTTATGTGCAGCCTGTCTCTTTTGTGCGTCGTGTCCAAGGTTTTGCTGTTGTTAATTGAAAGGAACTGGGTCCTCTAGACAGGCAAGAATCCAGTGTGCTCCCAGTGAGTGTAAAAAAAAAAGTAAAAAAAAAAAAAATATATATATATTTTTCACAAACATCAGATGAAAGGTTAGCAATGGCTGTAATGTGACAAATTTGTGCTCCAAACTGTCACCATAAATCATGCTACACTCCATTGAGGTGCCTCCAACTGTACAATTTCCTTATGTTTATAGGAGACATGAGGGGATAATTTCCTGAGGGGATAAGGATGCAATGATTTGGATGGATTAAAAGCAGTTGGAGCACTAGAGCAGGTATTTTGGTTGCTCTGGGGAGCGTCTCAAAACATCCCTTTTGCCAGGCAACAGATAAAAATCGGAGTGAGTGAGTGAGTATGGGAGGATTTAATGATAAGAGGGATCGTAAACAGACAACAAAAAAGTAAAATAGACTTGGACCTGATTAAAGATTGTTGCAACAAGATTACAGGTAGCAGAGAAGTGTCATACATAGCAGAATTTAAAGACATCCATTTAGTTTATCAGACCCTGACTGAAATTGGTGCAGAATTACTAAAAGCCTGATTAAAAAGTTTTACATTTTCAGTAATATATCTAATTTGGGAGGATTAAATGTGTTAATGGATTTTGCAATGAAGAGCCATAGACCAGTCACCACATATGAAGTACATTAAGCTCATAGCTAGAGAGAATGCTTGCATATTTTTCTCGATCTAGCTGCTTAATTCTGGCCTTTCGGAGTGTTTACAGGCCACATTTTAGTCAGCACTTTAGTCAGCCTCACATTTGATTAATATGAACACTTGTTTTTGATGCAGCAATCACATTACTAAATTGAATGCTTTCTTCGCTGCCTGTTAGGTAATTATAGAAGATAATTATACAGCTTTTAAATAACCCAAAGAAGCTTTAGAACAGCTATATCACACTGAAACATACTAGTGAGAAGATGTAGATGAACAAACAATAATATGTTTTGATAGGAGGTCAGTGAGGGCTTAAGGTACTAAAGATTTACTGTAGATGGAGGAATACTGAGCTAGTTGGATTTGAGGATGCAGGTGGGCTGGTAATGAAAAAGAAGACCACAAACATAAAAAAGAAGCAAGTGTATTACAAGATTTATACTGTAAGTAAGGAAAATGTTCAATAAGATTAAATATTTTGTCTTATGGGATAGCCAGGTTCTAAAATACTGCTATAAAATTGGACCGAGGTGAAGTATTTGTGAGCAGCTAAATCTTTGGAGCCTTTGGAGAGAAACAGAACTGATAGCACTGTGGACAGAATTGCAACAATCCCACTGCATAGAGACAAACACATGACTGAGGGATACAACAGCAAGTGGGAGAGACAAGCACTAAGTTTCTCAATGTTCTCAAAATGAAAAAAGAGCTTTTTCACTATAGAGCTGATGGTAGTCAAAGAAGAGAGTATGGTCTAGAATGACTCAGAGGTTGTGAACAGAAAAAGCAGGAGAATACCGTAGGCGTAGTATCAATGTAAAAGTTTATATATTTATTTTTTGATAAGAACTGCTTTTGAGCCAAAGTGTTGGAAAATGGTGTTATTGTTTTTGAGATTGAGAGTTGTTTGTCATCCAAATCAAATACTCAGAAGACAAGCAAGAGTTTAGGCCATGGGAAGGTATTGGGTGAGATTTATGTCTGAATGTCATCAGGGAAATATCAGGGAAAGTTATGATTAGAGCTTTATATGGTGTGGCTAAGAGGAAGGAAGTAACCAAATTATAAAAGTCAATGGACCGAGAGCTGAGCCTTGTGTAATAGTGGAGATTGTGGTGTGTCACCAGAGAAGGTAATGAAATGTTTTTTATCTATCAGATAAAAAGCTAAACCAGTCCTCTCTGCCGTGCTGGCAGAGCTCAGTTCACAAAGCTTTTGTAAAAGGATAGAGTGGCACATAATATCAATGACTGTGTCCATATCTAATAAAAATATTCTTAGAAGATTCTTAAAAGTGTCAGCAGAAGTCATTGTACACTCTGTCTTCCTTTCTGGATGTTCTTTCTTTTTATTCCATTGTGCGGTCTGCATATCTATGAGTTTGTAATTTTTAATGTAGTCTTTGTTGTTTTAACTCCATAGTTCAGAAACTAGAATAAAAAGAAAGTTAATTGGGAAAATAAATACAAAAGAATTATTATGAAAATTATGCAAGTAATGATTGCCTAAAGCCTACCATCCATAGACTTCCCCAGACTTTACTGCTGGTGCTCTGCCAGCCTTGTAACTCCGGTTATTTACTATTATAATTTTTTTCTTTTAAATTTTGTACTTGTTTTAAGGTCTGTTTGCCTTTGGCTTTGAATTCACAAAGTGAACAAAGCTCAGCATTTTTCTGCTCAGGTAATTGGCTTGGCTATATTGCCCTGAAAAACTTCCTAGTTACTTTAGCAATATATTTCAATCATTTTTTTTCTGTTACAAGCTGAAAAGCTGTCTACTGAATTGCTTTTGTTCACTTCAAAATTTTATCCTGCTGCCATCAGCAACCACGTTGTCAATAAAGACAAGTCCTGCCAGCTCTACTTTCAGCTATGTTTGCATTATACTGACTCGTCATCATGGGACTTAACGTCTTGATTAAAAAAAAACTGACCACATTACCTGCTGTAGGCTAAAGGTTTGGTTGTAATACACTGCATAAAACTGTATAAAAATATAC
Organism: Hemibagrus guttatus; assembly: GCA_033459395.1. Taxonomy (NCBI): domain Eukaryota; kingdom Metazoa; phylum Chordata; class Actinopteri; order Siluriformes; family Bagridae; genus Hemibagrus; species Hemibagrus guttatus. Next base: position 12,578,547 of record JAUCMX010000006.1, read on the forward strand.
AGCGTATGGAAGATAAAGCTCTAGAGACAATGAACAGTGATATGTTTATTATTCTAAGATTAGAACAGACCAGAGCCTACAACAACTATCCACGTCTCACATTGACACGTTCGCTTGATTTCTGATACAGCATGCCTGGATTCAATCATCCACACACTCTATAAATAGAGGCTTTGAACTTTCATGTAACGCAAAGTATCTGCTTAGTGCTGATACTTTGCCAGTGTTCATGCTTCTGGTTTTTGATCTGGTTTGTTTTCCTGGTTAATTTTTCTATTAGAATGCTTTCTGATCTTTTGCCTGTTTTTGACTATATGAGTAAACTGAGCGTGTTTTTTATTTTATTTTATTTTTGCATTTGTTTGCTATTCGCCATCTTTAATAAACACATTACCTGCAACCGCAGCTGACTCTGATGGCTGACATTGACTAAATGGCTGCTGCTATAGTGACCAATTATTCTGATTCTTATTTTGTTTTTTGCAGATTCTCGTTGTACATCCAGAAAATGTATTCTCCTTTAGCTTTATTGAGACTCTGCCATGCATTTAAATGCTTATAAAGTACATTTAATATAAATGTAATATTCAGCTTTGCTACATTTATTTTGATTACAGAACAAAATAATATTTCACATTGGATAAGACCAATTCTGCAAATTTTAAATAATTCAATTTTAAGACCCATGAAAAAAAATCTTTCTCCTGTCAGAAGTCTACTATTCTTACAGCGCAATGTTTCAGATGAGACAGTGTGATAATGATCTGCAAATTAAGTGAGCCGAAACTGGAGGATATATCAGCATTTCACATCCAAACTGTAGAACCATGTGCAGTTTGCTTGAGTTGGCTTGACTAGCTAGATCTTTAAATGGTTTACATTTGAACATCAGTTTTGATAATCACTAGCCATTGCCTGTCGTGTTAAATGTACACTATCTGGCCAAAGGTTTGTGGACACCTAACCATCACCTATATGTGAGCCTTTTCCCAAATGTTGCCACAAAGTTCGCACAATTTCCTCGGATGTCTTCGTATGCTGTAGCAATCCAATTTCCCTTCGCTGAAATTAATAGGCCCAAAGTCTGTTCTAGCATTACAGTGCCCCTGTGCACAAAGCAAGCTCCCTGAAGACATGGTGTGCCAAGTTTGGTGTGGAAGAACTTGAGTGGCCTGAACAGAGCACTGACCTCAAACCCACTGAACACATTTAGGATGAATTGGAATGCAGTGCCAGACCTCCTCAATCGACAGCTGTGCCTGACCAAACTAATGCTCTCGTGGTTGAATGAGCAAATCCCCACAGTCACGCTCCAAAATCCAGTGGAAAGCCTTTCTTGAAGAATGGAGGTTATTATAACAGCAAAAGGGAGACTAAATCTGGAATGGGATGTTAAAAAAAAAATCACGTAATTGTGTGATGGTCAGCTCCACAAACTTTTGGCCATATAGTGTATCTATGTGCTTCTATAGTCTATATGTAACTCTCTGCGTAGCCAGCTAACATCACAGTTCTTTATATACCTCTGATAATTGAGATGATGTTCACTTCAGCATCGCTCACCTCTGTGGTGACCCTAAGAAGAGGACAGAAAATAGAATATTGGATTTGTTGTTAATTGTACACATATGAAAAAGTAATTAGAAGGCTATATAAATAGTTTTCCACCAGATGGCTTATTTACTCTAACTTGAGTAATTCTCTTAATGATTACATTCACTTTCGCACTAATTGGAATTATTATACACCGATCAGGCATAACATTATGACCACCTGCCTAATATTGTGTTGGTCCCCCTTTTGCTGCCAAAACAGCCCTGACCCGTCATGCACTGTGTATTCTGACACCTTTCTATCAGAACCAGCATTAACTTCTTCAGCAATTTGAGCAACAGTAGCTCGTCTGTTGGATCGGATCACATGGGCCAGCCTTTGCTCCCCATGTGCATCCATGACCCTTGGCCGCCCATAACCCTGTTGCCGGTTCACCACTATTAAATATATATATATATATATATATACTACACTAGGAATAGTTTTACTTGCTGACTGACTGTTTTATATTACTGAATATTTGCAGATATTTCACCACTTTTCTGTGATTCACCTGTGATACATTAGCCAATCTTATGACCCCTTGTTCCATGATTTTACACACTTGCTTTCAGATTGTACATCCTTTAGGAATTGTGATATTATAACTAATTGAATATGGAAATATGAATAATGAATTTGGTTTAAACTCAAAACTGAGAAATCCTCGTTCCAAATGGAAGTGAGTACACAGTAGTCATGACCATGATGAATGCAAATTGAAAGCACTGATTCGACTCATTAGAGAGAGATCAAAGAACTTATCATTCTTGGCAAAAAAAAAAGATTAAATTGCAAATCCAGAAATCAATATATTATATTTTTTTAGATGGTATAGCACTTCGAATAAAAAGTAGTGTGACGCTACTTGTAGATGCGCATTAAGGGTAGCCATCTGTCCTTCCTCAGCAACCCCTGTGCTTCCTCCCTATTGACCAGCTGGTCTTGAACCAATGCCATGTATGTTTTATATAGTGATTTGTTTTGTTTGTCTCTTATCTGCTTATTTTTCTCTCTCAGTAGAACAAATTCAAAATGGCAATTTTGGTTCTGTTTCATCAGCAATATTATACAAGGTTAATCTGAAGTAAATTTTATTCCCATTTTCATTAAACACTTCTTTACATGTATATGCACTTTAATAAATAATAAAGTTAAATGTGAATTCAGGAAAAAGTATAGCTTTAAATCGATACACAGTACTAGTGTTCATATATCTAACCAAAATTGCATTGCATTAAAGTACAGATCTCAGAGTAAGCCACACTTTAATGCCATATGCGCTTAGATATAAAAAAGTTTAAATATACCTTTCAGTAGGGTTCTTCACTTTCAGTAGGGTTTCTTCACTGTCCCTCTGGGGTAGCCTCTTAAGCTAGACTTCTAGCATTGTTTACAGAGTACGGGATGTTCTGTCAATAAACATAGCCAAGAACTTGCTTTCTCAAAAAGAGGAAGTTTGACTAACATTTAAACAACAATAGATCTGTAGAATGTTGAATAGACAAACATGCAGGATTATGTACTTTACATTATCTAGTTTACTCATGACTGTCTGCTTCTCTAATAACTTATAAACCAGGAGTTCAGGAGTTTCACGATCTTGCTCCAGATAGCTCAGTGTTCAAGTTTGATTTAATGGAAAACAGCACATTAAATATATTCATATTGAAGTATTTGTGAGTTTGGTCATCTGATCATATATATTTTATTATTTCAATCATTACAACAGTTGTTTGCTGTTGTAACAACACAGGGAGACACTGTTAGTGCAGTTACAGTGGTATTCAATAGAAGAAAAAAATCACTCATCTCAAATATGAGGGCTGTTAGCTTCTAAACATGTAAGAACAATAATATTTTCTCACTATCCATTTTCTAGCAAAATTCAATTTCTCTTAAGAGAAATCCAACATAGAAGAAGTGGAGACAGCAATCATTAAACTCCCAGTTGCAGAATTCAGTGCAGCTATATAGTGAGGTTACATTTGCTTTGATAAGTTAGAGATAAATAGGATAAAAAGCAGTGTTGATGATGTGTGAAAGTGTACTGAAAGAGTATTAGTATGAAAGTTGAAGCTTTTGAACCCGATCTGTGAGAGCAGAGTGTACAGATGAGGAGATAGAGAGATAGATGCTGGACAGACTGAAGGACTAAAGCACTGCTGCATTGCTGTCTTTAGGCAGAGATAAAAGCAAGAGCTAAAACATGCTGCACCACTCTCAACAGGTAGTTGAACTATATGCAAGAGAGTTGCAAGTTTAAAAAAATGTTAAAATCTGAACACTTTTGAAGACAACATGTTAATTATAAAGAATAATATTCAGGTAATTTTCCTCAAATGGCCTGAAGCTTGTGGCTTGAAAGTATTGAAATTAAGTATAACTAGATGCTCTAAGGCCTGAAGCTGAGAGTACCTCTGGGGAATCTCGATGGTTTTATGTAGAACCCTACAAAAAGGGTTAGAAAAGAACCAAAGAAAGTATTTTTTAAAAATCTGGAACCGTAAAGCATCTAGAGAAACACTGAGTGTAGTGTTCAGGCTTTATCTCTGAATTCAGGAATGAAAGGATTAGGTGAAGAAGGTCTCTCTTATGATAATGTTCACTTTTATATAACATTTTTTTGTGTATGTGTGTGTCTGTGTTTGAGAGAAAGAGAGAGAGAGAAAGAGAGAGAGATTCACACAGTCAACTTGAAGCAGGAAGTCATGCTGAGCACTGCTGTTAGGTGACACACATGGCAGGTGGCAGTTATGTTTTTCTGCGCTTATGGCAGGGAGAAGCTTAGGCCTCTAAGTGCCTGTGAGGATGCTGTGACTAATGAAGTATTTGTACACTCTCATCACAAACACTCATAAAGTCAACCTCCTGCAACAGCTGTAATTATGCATGAGCGAGTCGTTTTGGTTGGATGTAGCTGGGCAACCGTTGCCATAGTGAGTAAACGGGGTGACGGTTAGAGGTGGGGCAAACTGAAAAGCAGCAGAGTGTGATGGGGAAAGGGCAGATCTCTGATGTACTGAGAGTTGTATGATAATGCCCTTTAACTCAGACAGACATTAAGTGCAGGGGTGAAGGTGGAGTTAGAGTAGTCTTGAACTCCAGCCCCTTCCCATGGTATTAAAATGTCTACTGAACATAACAACTCTATGATAACCAAATAGAATAGGGAGTGTTTGAAAAAGTGATATTTTGCATATATTAACTCCTGAAAGTCATGGATAATTATTCAGATATTCATATTAAAGCACATTCTACAATGCTTTAAAATAAACGTTATGTTTACATTACTGTAAATTATTCAGTAACTATAGTAAAAATAACATGAAAGGTATGTACGAGTATGGCTGTAACCAGTTATGAGAACACTGAGCTTTGACCCTCAGTAATTTCAGAGGATGTTAAAATCAATGTGGAAACAGTGACATCTTAATAATTGGCTGATTGTCATAGGCTACAAGCTGCTTAGTTGGCTATACACACTTGTTAGACCAATGATGTATTGTGTAACTCTATATAATAATAACATACGATCACCATGATGCAGTTCGTTATTAGCTATCACATGATAAAATGTAATTCAGAAATCCTCAGGCAAAACAAGAAGGCTTGTCTTGTTCAATCAAGATAAGTAACTCAACAAAACTGGAAGCTAGATGAGCAGTTTCTGGATGATTGGAAGGATAACATAACAGATTAGGGAGATAATTGGTTCTACACACTGTGGTATATCAACAATGTTTATCACATTTCTGCAATGTGAACCTATAATTGTAATCCTGGTTATTATTTGATTCAGGAAACATGATACAGCCTTTCTGAGGAATGGTTTGTTCATTAGTTATGGTCTATGTTGTTACTGCCACTGTCGTTGAAGCTGGGTGTTTTTCTTCAAAACAGCTGAAGGTCACCAGTTATGAGTATTTACAGCAGCAGTGTTTTTCTTGGCTTAACAGTTATATGCAGCAGTGAGAGATGGCTGTCCTAACATCTGTTGCGTAGGCTTCTCTACATTTCCCTATAGTCCAGCTGTAGGCTTTGCTGTGAGTTGGTATCTATTATCTATTATTCAGCTAAGCCTATAATCACTTCACACAGAACGCCCATAGTGGAGTTATTAGTCTCAGAATAGAGTATGCCTCACTTGTTTTTGTATCAACAGGCTCAAAATGATCCTACTGGATACATAAATATGTAAAAGCTATCATGATATTGCTATTTTGTGCAAAATCTCCCTGATTTATTTTGTATTACATTTCTGGTTAGTGTGTATGTGTGTGTGTTGGTTTGTGTGTACTCAGGTGTAAATAAATGGTGTTGATCAGTGGCACTCATGTGATTAGCAGGTCTTAGTGGTAGTGTGCTGCTTCACTGAGTGTGGTTCTGCTTTACTTACTTGCAGCAACACACGCATATCGTTCACACTGTCACACTCACCCTGCTGTAAGAAAAATTCTGTCTCATGGCCAACTAGCACAAAGCGTGCTGTGACTACTATACCATGTGACACACGTAACAACAATCACTAACCCTGTTCCTGAAGACATGTCTTCCAACAGATTTCTTTTCCAGCCCAAACCAGCACAACTGCTACAGATAAACTGTTTTCCCAATGAGCCACATCAGGTCATTTCGATAAGGGCTGGAAATGAAATATAGAAAAATATACAAAATAATCATAGATCTTACAGCGCTAATGATTACTGCTGTTCTATATACTGAATACTACTGCACAGATGTTGCTCTGTGACTGCTATATAGTACAAGAAATACTGCCACATGTATGTAATACATGATACATGCATTTTGTTATCTCATATACATTACTCTTAAGATAAAGAAACTCAGGGGGGGCATGGTGGCTTGGTGGCTTAGTGGTTAGCACGTTTGCCTCACACCTCCAGGGTTGGGGGTTTGATTCCTGCCTCCGCCATGTGTGTGTGTGGAGTTTGCATGTTCTCCCCGTGCCCCGGGGGTTTCCTCCGGGTACCCCGGTTTCTTCCCCCAGTCCAAAGACATGCATGGTAGGTTGATTGGCATCTCTAAATTGTCCGTAGTGTGTGAGTGAATGAGAGTGTGTGTGTGTGCCCTGTGATGGGTTGGCACTCCGTCCAGGGTGTATCCTGCCTTGATGCCCAATGATGCCTGAGATAGGCACAGGCCCCCCGTGACCCGAGTATAGATCGGATAAGTGGCAGACAATGAATAAAGAAACTCAGGTTACATGAGCCCTCATGTGGGGAAAAATAGAACTGCTTATTTCTTTTCTTCTCTGCTTTTTCTGGTTTTCTGTACAATTTTCGAGTTCTGTAAGGGTGAATATACTCATGAACTTGGAAGGTTTTCATTTGATGCATCCTTGTATAAAATATATATATATAGATAGATAGATAGATAGATAGATAGATAGATAGATAGATAGATAGATAGATAGATAGATAGATAGATAGTCTATTAGAGGAAGTAGGAAGTAGGCAGCCTAATATGATGTAATATGATCTCATGGTGTAGTGCATGCTAAGATCTGTAAGCAACATATCACAATAGTCAAGATCAATAAAAATTAAGCCTTGGATGAATTTCTTTACATGATGTAACTGGTGGTACCAGTGCTATATAACATAGACGATAGAATGCACTCCAAGACTGTTATACCATTTCTTTTAAATTTAAAACAGTTTTCACCCAGCCAACAATACTGAACAGACGGGTTACAGTTTATGAGGAGCATCTGGCACTACAGATATGTATAGCTGTGTATTGTCTCCATAGCTTTGAAAATGGACTTTGATGCAATTTAATAAACTAACCAAGATATAAAATCTGACACTAACAAATTATTAATACATAGAAAAAGAATTTAACACAATACCAAAAAGACAAAACAGCAATATATGTGTGAAAACCTGAGTGTTCATATGCTATAACGATATAATAGCCAAATGTGTGAGAATATGTGTAAAATATGTATATCCAGTTGTGTAAATACAGGGCCATACAAGTAAACCAGTGCATTTGTGATGTATTGTCATTTGTTGTTTTGTTCGTAATCAGTTCGTTGTTTGTAATCAGTCAGTGAGGTCTTCTTCTTCTTCTTCTTTCGGCTTTTCCCTTCAGGGGCCACCACAGCAAATCATTATATGCCTCAGCTACATACAGGAAATAAAAGGCACATAGGCACAAGGCATATAAGCCAGAGAACAGGTGCTACATATCTTTGTATCTTTGCATCTTTGTGTGTATAAACTAATTCAGGATTTTTCAGGGAGTTTTCAGAGCACAGGGGCTGTTTGGACAGCTTTGATAGGTGAAACCTTCTGTTCAAAGTATGCCAGTTTTTCTCTCTCAGTGAAACAGGAGGTGAGTGGGGTTTAAGGCAGAAAAAATACCCAGGAGATTATTTTGCTTAGCGATGCATGCATACACTGACTTTAGAATGAAATGATGTGGCACATGCTGAGGTCTCGGCCAGTGTATTTCAGTTTAGTGTTTTTGAGACACTTTTAAAAGACTAAGCCTCTTGGTTCAGATTTAATTCATGCTCTAGTGGTTTTGCTATTATCTTCTATGACATATATTAAAAAGAGTGCAATAAGTGAGCTTTCTGAAGGCTCCTGAACTAAGTAATAGAGCTTGGGATACTAGTAGAATAGCTTGAGTAAAAATAGCATACAATATGTGAAATGCTTGTCCTTAAGAATTAAAAGTGATTCCAGTTAAAATGTCAGTAAAGGTTCAGTAAAAGCGATGTTTTGAACTTCATAAGATGATAATGTAAAAGGAAATAAGACTGCCACAACTCGCAATTAAAAGCAATACCTAATATACACAAACTACCATATCACAACGATTGTATAAAATTCAATTAATAACAGTATTGATGTAGTATTTTCATATCACTGCACATAAAAGGATCAGACCGCAAAATCTATAACAGTATGAATTACTAAAGCATTTCTGTGGCACACTGCCAGGCTCTTTTGTCTGTCATTCAATTTTCCCCCATTTGAGAGCAAGGAAAGCTTATGGCTGTCAATGTATAATAATAATGGAAACAGTGCGTCCTGGCAGAATAATGAATAGTCACATACTGTAGTGTCATGGCCAGTCCACCAGGAAATTACATTACCTTTCAAGTCAATCTGCTTGAATATAGAAATGAGTAGGTGACGGCTCAGACACAGGGTGCTGTACGAGATGCTGCTCTCTTTGCAGACACATTATTCTCTGTTAGTCTGTGAAGGCAGAAAGTCCCAAAAATCTATAACTACATCAATATAGTATAACAATATAACATTATATAACAGTGTATTCACCCTTTGCCCTATTGATTGAACTGGTGCTTATGGTGAATGCGAGTTGAACAGATACAGTACATACAGTGCATGGATTGCCTAGAGCAGTTGTAGTGATTTAGAGCTGCTTAATCATAGTAAAAAATTTACATGTACATGTCAGACCAGGGGGGCCGGGGTGTGTGTGTGGGGGGCACGGTAGCTTAGTAGTTAGCACGTTTGCCTCACACCTCCAGGGTTGGGGGTTCAATTCCAGCCTCCGCCGTTTGTGTGTGGAGTTTGCATGTTCTCCCCGTGCCTCGGGGTTTCCTCCGGGTACTCTGGTTTCCTCCCCGGTCCAAAGACATGCATTGTAGGTTGATTGGCATCTCTAAATTGTCTGTAATGTGTGATTGTGTGAGTGAATGAGAGTGTGTGTGTGTGCCCTGCGATGGGTTGGCACTCCGTCCAGGGTGTATCCTGCCTTGATGCCCAATGACGCCTGAGATAGGCACAGGCTCCCCGTAACCCGAGAATAGATCGGGTAAGCGGTAGACAATGAATGACTGAATGTCAGACCAGCACTAGAAGCTCAAAGCTGCATGAGCAGCATTTTAACACAAGAGGGCACCAAAACTCTACTGTAAATATAATGAGTTTACAACATTGCAGTAATCTGCTAAAGCAACATGTCAGCGTTTGGTTTAAAATTCGAAACAAAATTCAATGTATTTCATCACTCACAGCCATCATCTTCATCATTCGTGCTCAAGCTGCCATGATGCATAACTTCGACAAATTATTTACCAGTTAATGTTTTAATACCATCTTAAATCTACCCTGTTAACGAGGCTTCACACAGCTCATTGTACCCTGGTGCTTTTCAATAATGTGTTTGCTTGCAATTTCTGATAAAACTTGAAGAAGCTTTGTCAGTTATAAAACACACACAATAAAGGATTTATATAAATAATATGAAGTTTGAGAACATTATGGTGCTAGATTGGTGGGTGGGGTGGGGTAAAGTTATTGAACAATATAATACAAAACAAAATTAGAACAATTTGTAATAAGTGGGTTAGATAATTGTGTAATGGTTTCTGGTGGTTTTAGTGTGTTATCACGTTGTATCCAAAGTACACTGTATTTTATGGTATGGTGCATGGTGGTTATTGTTGCCTGGTTTGATCCTGAGTTCTTCCTGTATTTGTCTCGGTTCCCTCCTGGTTCTTCAGTTTCCACCAAACCATGCAAACATTGCAGTAGATTTTCATTTTCACTTTCATTTCTGTCCATTTGGATATATATGAGCACTGTTGGTGTTAAATCAGCATTGGGGATTTTACTGTGTAGGTGTAAATGAGTGAGTTTGTGTGTGTGTGTGTGTGTGTGTGTGTGTGTGTGTGTGTGTGTGTGTGTGTGTGTGTGTGTGTGCATGCGTGTGTGTGTGTGTGTGTGTGTGTGTGTGTGTGTGCATGCATTTCGTGGTGCCTTAAAATAGAGTGGAGTCCCATCCAGTGTGTGTGCTTGTGTAATGCCAGATGTTCCTGGGATAAGCTCTGGATCCACTGTGAACCTGACCAAGGATAAAGTATTTACTCATAATGAGCAAAAGAACTGATATTCATATTTGGATTAATGCGTTAAGAATGTGCGTATGTTTTACAATGTAAGAAGTGCCATTCAGCAATAAAAACACATTCATGTAGACCGTATCAGCCACCATATTGTTAGATGGCAATACACTATTGTTGATAGTAGTATGTTTTGTCATCATGTGAAGTCTTACTAGCTTTGACAGTTTTGAGTATCTGGTTAAATAAAAACTATCTTTGCAACCTGCTTTGCTTCCATTAAAGTTGCCCACTTACAATTTTGTTTGAAAGACTCAAGAGACAATCAAATGACACTACTGATGTGAAGAAATAATTTTTTCTTCTGTTGGAGAAACAGTTCTATGGCAAGAGATAATATTCTAGGCAATCAGGAGGAAAATGAGATGGTGAAAGACAGATGCACTAGGCTAGGAAAGGAGATAAGAGACTTTGTATTGAGCAGTCTTTGCATCTGGCTTAAATTAACCAGAACGAGTGAAGTGTTACGTGCAGATGAACCTTGCATAGACAAATCAAAGGTGTTGAGTCAAGTGGTTTCTTCAGCACAGCAGACTTCTCAATGTCTACATACTAGCCATATGAATCATCATAGTTTAACATCGGTTGAATTTGTTATCATATAATCAATATATCCTGAGTCAGATTTCAGTAAGCAGTACAGAGAGAGAGAGAGCCTGGCCTTGTGGTGTACTGATGGGACGAGTATCTACAGGGTCTGCCCACATTCAGGAGCATTAAAATTCATGAGATGTATTGGCTTTTGGTTTTGACTGCCAAGGCATTTCAAGAGAGAATAAGAAAGTGAGAGGCAGAGATAAAGACAGGCAGATAGTGAGAGTCTCTCTAGAAAACAAAGAGAGAAGGGAGATCATGGTCCTGCCATTACCACATTTACATAAATGAACCACAAAAAAAGCATTTATATTTTCAATTGTTTTCCAGTGGTAGATTTATTATGTGCTTGTGGAAGAATTTTTAAAAACATACATTTTTCTTGGCAAGAAAAAAGAAATTCTTTTGCTTTGTTTTGTCTCACTGTAATCTTTAAAGATGGGTTTTTTGATAAGTGGTTTGAGAAACTATGCAAAATAAAACTGAAAACATTTTTTTACACAAAACTACATAAAGCAAAGACACATCAGTGTGTGACAAGTGCAAAATATATAAAGGACATTAATTATACAGGAAATTGCATGTTAGACAAGACAAAAAAGAGTGTTGTGTGGAAATCTTCTGTCTGTAACAACAATTGTCTGTAAAATACTGACTATGAGGAGAAGTGTAGCAGCAATACTGGGGAAAAAGATATCAGCAAAACAGAGTCTCATACTAGTAAAAATGCCCCACAGAGTTATAAAGTTCTCTGATGGTTATACGGTGGTGGGTGATGGGAAAGGTTTGATTAGTTCAGGGGAGTGTTGGGAGTCTGGTGGTGGTGGTGGTAGCATGGATGTTCCATGCGTGGAGTGGAATGGGAAGGTTCATCCACAATTCTGACAGAGTTACGAATACACTGGTTGGTATAAGCGGTGTCAAAATGGGTTAAGAGACCCCTTTGATTTTCTCATCTGTTCCCTTTAGTCACTCTAGAGTCTTGCACTCTGAAACTGTGCTGTTCCCATACCATAAACAAACTGAAATAGCTGGTCAGGATTCTCACTATTGTCCCACTGTAGAAGATGGTGAGGATGAGAGGAGGAAGACTTAGCTCTTTTCATTCTTTCAAAGCAAGTAGCTTTCGTAGCTAATCAGCTAATCATATTTTCTTTAGCAATCAGACAGTTACATCACTAACCACCTCAAGTTCTAAGAGACTGCTACATTTTTCAGCCACATTGTTTAAAAATATCTAAAGTTATGTGATCAATCCGGAGCAAGATTCAGAAACTTAAAATGGACTTGTTTACCACCTAAGAGCACCAGTTTATCAGCTCCTACAGCTGGAAATTCTTTTTTTTTCTTCATTTAAACAATTGTCTCAGAAAGCAAATCAGGGACAATGCTTTGCAAAACCTGATATAGTGTAGATTATGCACAGCATTAGCCAGTACTTGTGTTAGCTATTGCTGGTTCTCACATTACCTCTGTCTCATCTCTTTCCTTTTCTCATCTCTTTTCCTTCCTCCTCATCTTTTACTCATCTCCTACACCATCCCTTTGCAGATAAGGTCAAATCAAACAAACATTTCAGGAAATACTTTGGAATAGAGAGTGTTAGATGTGTAAAGGATAAACAAATGAAGTTCTATACAGTATAATTCTGCCTGTAAAAAAAGCCCCTACTGAATTTGTCAGTGCCTCATCAAGGTTCTCTCAGCAGCATCACAAATGAAAATGTGTAAAATATTCCTAATGGGTTTTAGGCAATTATTATTATTATTATTATTATTATTATTATTATTATTATTATTATTATTATTATTATTATGCGACGATGTTATGCTAGGATCTGTTTTTGTTAGAAAGTGCCACCCAAGAATTAACAGAAAGATTGAAGGAAGAAGATGGTGTAAGGCGACACGATTTAAATAACTTCATTAATGGTGTGGAATCCAGTGGGTGCTTCAGCAATTATCACTGTGACCCAGAGAAATTAGCTGCCAGTCCCACAGGACTTGACCCAATCTCACGTTAACGAGAACAGCAGCAGCTGTACTGCCCATCCCTACTCCCCTCCCCTCCCCACAGCACAGCACAGGTAGACACGCTGAATACACATCAGCGGCTGCACCATCGACACACAAAAGGTGAACGGAAATAGGAGAGAGACAGATCTCAGGTCAGCTCTGTCTGCACTGCTAGTGTATTGTTTATGTGTTCTGTATGAGCATGTTGCCTCCTGAGTAACAGAAACAAACTTATGTACTCTGACTGAGAGAGAGTGGATTACCCATCGTCCTTCCTCTGGTTTTCCTTCTCTATTCATACAGAATCGTCTTTCAGTTCTCCTCCTGTGTAGAGGAATAAGGAGCTATTCCTGGAGTGCAGTGAGAGCAGGGGAAAGGCATAAGGGAGACAGAGAGAGAGAGAGAGAGAGAGAGAGAGACAGAGAGAGAGAGAGAGAGAGAGAGAGAGAGAGAGAGAGAGAGAGAGAGGACCAGTGAACAGTTAGAACATGCCGTCACAAAGTCAGTTTGAATAAAACTGTCAATTCATTACATTTGGCTTTCCTTAACTAACATTATTGACTTATTTACTTTGACAAGTGACAAATTTCAGCATTAATAAATCATAAACAATGTTAAAAAAGTAACGAAAGTTAACACCTCTAATAACTGAGAAGTTAACACTTTCACAGAAATGAGTCACAATATAAATTACAGAATGTTTCTAGATTTGAATAACTTACAGGGTTGCCAGGTCTAAGCAAAATTTCCATAACTGCTACCTCACAAATCTCCATGTCTTGTGAACTCAACACTGTACTGGCTTCCAGGTATAAATACTGGAATTTGCTTTAGGTTCAACTTTGAATGTTGCCAGTTAACAATGGCAGAAAATAGTTAATATGCTGGTTGATGTTGGTCACTGGGCACCTGATTTCTATTATTTATACTATGAATGTTGGATAATGTTCACTTTTTTGGCTTGTTTGGTGGATTATTAACATCAAAGAGATACATACCAGTGTTAGTTACAAAGTATTAATATTAATGTTTATAGGGGCATTGGTGGCTCAGTGATAGGTTTCTCGCCTATCATGCGGAAGGCCCGGGTTTGATTCCCAACCACTGGATGCAGTACTAGTCCCAAGCCTGGAAAAATGGGAGGGCTGCGTCAGAAAGGGCATCCGGCATAAAACATATGCCAAGTTGTTGTGCGGACCAGTTGGTCCGCTGTGGCGACCCCGAACAGGGAGCAGCCGAAAGCATTAATATTAATGTTTATGGTTTGTTCATGTTAATTAATGTGTTAAATAAATAAGCCATACTGCACCAGTTAGAGTGTGGTTATATTAAATGATGGCCTAAGCACAAGCCCACAGGGATCTACTGCAGTAACCATTTTGATCTAGGAAATGAAATTTTATATGGTCAACACAGACCCTGAAACATCCCAGTGCGGTTAGAGCAAATATAAGCACATTGGAATGCTTTTCGACCGATCAAAATAGTGGACCAGAACAAACTGTTATATAATGTCAGTTAAGGGAACCTTAATGTATCATGTTACCATATATCATACCTAATAGTTAAGTTTAGGTTTCAAGTTCATTTGAATGAAATCCAACAAATGTATTTTTGATCTTCTTATAAATAATATGTGATACTGAGTGTAGTGGGAAAGATAAGCAGTGAAGGCGAGAATGACAATAAAATTGTTGAGCCATGTAGAGGAAGACCAATAGAGCTTATGTAATTGGCAAATAGAGCCAAAAGTGGTGCTACAATGCCTCATGAGAGGAAATAGACAATGATTGCATGCTTCTTGGAATAGGCTGAAATAACATCAAGGACAATATAAAAACAGTATAACTTTCCGTAAGCTCTGTTGAGCAGGAATGGGTTGGTGCTCTGTCTCTGAACAGTTAATAAATACTTTATGATTTGCACTCTACAGTGCCTTTTTTCACCACAACCGATTCTTTTTGAAATCTGTGTAAAACAGATTCCATGCTTTTTGCTCTGTGTTTCTTATTAATTAAACAATAAACCTCAATTATTATTTCAAGAGCAGTTATGCAGTCTGCAGTTCTCCAACAAAACAAAAGTCAATATGACTATCTGGACAGCTTCACCCTGTATAGTACAGATGTATGGAAAGTAAAAAAGTCACCATTCCCTGCCTGCTAGACAAAATTGGTAAGCAATAAGACACTGAGTAAACACACAGAAGGTATTAAACACTTGGATATTAGCCTTAACATTATGTTATTTCTACCTCTACTTAAATTAAAATCTCTTTTCAGTACCATTTTTCCTGACAGTATACTGATTATTGTAAACTGTCACACTCTGAATACTAATTTGGCCTGGTTGGATGCCACTGCTTTTTAAAAATCCACCACATCACATGTCTTTCATTGAAAGTCATCCTACCTGGCTAATTGTCTTTAGTGTTTAGCAAGCTGTGCTTGTTTTGGTAGCAGACAGCCTGTGATTGTACCCCATGTGGTCATATGCCTAATGATCTCATGAATATGAAAAAACAATCACACAGTTCTTGCAAATTCAAAATGATGAAGAATATCAAAATAACCCCAATAAGAGATTGTTGCACCTGAGCTTTAAAATATTTTAATGAAGTGAAAAAGGATATCCTGATTTTGACTCTACTTTTAGTGCTGCAGATGTGACAGCATTTGAAAATATTCCTATAGTGCACCACATGCATTTTAATACTGTCCCATAGTTATATGAAGTCAAATGTAATGTCTAACATCAGAATGTCTTACAGGTTAAAGCTTTGACTTTATTTCTGATGAGAAAAATGAGCACTAGCAACAGAAAACTACTACAGTCCTAACCGGCTGTGTTCAGCACTTGACTAATTTTGGTCATTACTCAGAAGGACTCATGTAGTCAGCCCTCTATTACTCAGCCATGTTTGAGCTCTCAGGCACATTTCTCGTGGTAACAGGCAGACTAATCGGTAAAGAGAGACAAGAACCTTCAAGCTGAAGGATGTCATGAGCCAATCGATTATATATAGATGATCAGCTCAGCTCAAACAGATTTGTAAATTCTCCCACTGACACAAACCTCTGGACTCACACAGATTAGAAAACCGACATTAAATCGATATATGTCTAACCTCTTTTGCATGGAGGGTGTGCAAGTAAGGCAGAAATGCTGAATTATAGAAGATACACACACACAAACACAAAATGTGTGAGTGGGATAGATTTAGAGAAAGGCAGGGTTTTAATATTATTATTGAACATTTCTTTAAATGACAGTAAATGATCAGTGTCTAATTCCATTGTACTGAAATTATGCATATACATTTTCATGCATGAGCTAAGAAGCATATTAATGTTTGTACTTGAATTGGAATGGCTTCTACAAAACTGTGGAGATCTAAAATGCTGATAATCACTGGTCATGATATTTGATGGGATGATAAAAAAAGAAAATCATACCACATCTAGGGGGCATTTTCTCTGTGCAATCAAATCATATAATAGCCACTGGTGCGAGTGAGGCTGCATGTATCTATACTCTGTATATGTTTTTAAAAAACAATTAGATACATACATACATACATACATACATACATACATACATACATACATACATACATACATATGCCGATCAGCCATAACATTATGACCATATATTGTGTTGGTGCCAGAACAGCCCTGACCTGTCGAGGCATGGACTCCACTAGATTCCTGAAGGTGTGCTGTGGTATCTGGCACCAAGATGTTAGCAGCAGATCCTTTAAGTCCTGTAAGTTGCGAGGTGGGGCCTCCATGGATTGGACTTGTTTGTCCAGCACATCCCACAGATGCTTGATTGGATTGAGATCTGGGGAATTTGGAAGCCAAGTCAACACCTCAAACTCATTGTTGTGCTCATCAAACCATTCCTGAACCATTTTTGCTTTGTGGCACGGCACATTATCCTGCTGAAAGAGGCCACAGCCATCAGGGAATACCATTTATACATACATAAATGCATAAATCCATATATAGCAAATATTCTGTTACCCCAAAATAAAAGTTTATACTGAATTCTTTTCAGTTTTGAACAGAAATATGTTAACTAATTATTTCAGGGAAAAATATTTTTACTCTTTTAGTGACTCTTAGTTTACACCCATCATAACATTAAGCAGTGAATGCCATTAGCATTATTATTATGGAATCAGTGTAATATTCCAGCATCTGCCAGAACAGTTGTACAATAATCAAGTTACAAACTTTTAATGAAGGCTGGATACATGATTGTTGCTTGAAAGTCTCTTTGGCACCAGCATAACCTGATCTGTCACTGTGAATGCACTGAAACCCGACATGATCTTTAATGACTGGTGCCTTTGGGTCTGGGATTGATGAGAATGTACATGCTGTGTGATAGATTGAGTGTAACTGTAACCTCCTCTTATTGATTTAAGGCAAACTGTCACTTGCACCTTGTGCATACACGGCACTCTCAGAAAAAGCATAAGGGCATTTCTTTCATACTTGTATACAGAGGACAGAAGGAATACAAAGTAACTATAAAAGTTGTTTAAGTTGTACAATTGGACCATACCATGGCTTTTACCTCAGGGAACAAAAATGTACATGCACAGGATCATTTTGGCCAACAGAATAAGCCCACGTTTATGGTGCGCATCTATTACCAAGCTCTGAAAAGACACATTAAGTCACTACACATGCTGCCAAATTAGAACTGCTTATTTAAGGGCTGTTTATCCACTCTTTCTTTGCTCAGGATTAGAATATGGTCATGTTATGTTTACACACTATTTACCCACATGCTTCCCTAGGTATGCATTGCTTTTTTATTTTGGTATTAATCTGGTTTTAGATTTTTAGCTTTTTAGATTTTTGGCTTTATTTTCTCCTTGTGAAGTTTCATTTTCATTCAGATCATTTTACATATTTCCTTGTCAAGTCTGTATTCACCACCATGAGACTAATAGAGCTCAGAGGCATTAAGGTAAGAGCATAAGTCCACCGTTAATCAGCTCCTTGCTAAATCAACATGCCAAATTGATGCCTGCAATCACATTAACTCTTCCCACACTGCACTCATTAAGATAAACACACAGTTGGCACAGAACACCAAAACACTTAGGTGCTAATGTAATGTATCTTGTAGTTCATCACTAAAACCTGATGCCTGTACATTTATTTGTTGCAACTAATGAGATGAATGCGAAAACCCATAAACTGACACCAGAAATGGCATTTTTCGTGTGAAAGCTCAGCCTGTTTATCGAAATACTCTTTTTATAAACACCTAACAACTTGGCACCTTAACGAAATTGCATGCTGTGGAAGCGAGGGAGTGGTCAATTGCCAGATTGTGAATGGAGGGAGGAGCCAAGGGAAGTGGTAATAATCGCACACCTGTGCCGAATTGTATTAATGACTGTTCACTGTTGTAGTTAACTCCGGCAGGGAAAAAGAGAGGGAGACAAGAGCCGTGGCAAAGGAATGGAGCACATAGAGCTGTGTGTGAATGTGTGTGCATGTGTGTTGATACTAGAAGTGCTGAAAAGCTAAACAAAAAAATGCTGTGAGTTATTCCAATCCTGCCTCCAGTTTCCTCTTTCCCCGAACCCAACCAGTCATGCTACAAATGCACAGGATCTTTATTGTTCTTGCAGGAACTTGCAGTGGTACAGTCATAGGAAAACAACACAATGCTCACCCCGGACATATTATTTATATTTACCAGACTGAATAAGAGGCACAGTTTAGTAGAGAATTAAAGATAAAGAAAAAATATATTTATGTAGTAATACATTTCCGCAAACTTTAAAAAGTTGGTTAAATTGGATCTCATTCAGCCAAACATTTTATCTGGGTCAGAGTTATGCTGGGTTTAGAGACCATTCTGGGAACACTGAGCATGAGGCAGGAGTATCCCCTTGATGGAATACCAGTATATGCACACACACATCTACTTCCCGGCAAGTTTTTGGGAGGTGGGAGTAAACAGGAAAACCCAGAGATAATCTAGAAGGACAGTTGGAGGACAGGCAAAACCCAACACAGACAGTAACACGAGTTCAGGAGCGAACCAGTGACCTTGGAGCTGTGTGGCAGAAACACTACTCACTGCACCATCCCTGCCACTGTGCAGTGGATCTAGCAACTTTAATTAGGATCTAATGAACAAGTGAACAAGCTTGATCACTACCAGAAAGCAGCCTTGTTCAGTTTGAAATTTAGAGTGAGGGCAGCAAATATATATATAGTCCTTCTGTGACATTAATATGACCCTATAGCTTACATACAGCACACCATAACAGTACAACAACATAAGGAGAGAGTGTTACATATGTGGGAAAAAAGGAATTGAACAAGGTTGAGATTGAACATAATGTGAAGAGTGCAGATTATCTAATGAAATAAAACCTACAGTGTAGTGCAAGTATATAGAAACGTACAAGGACGATCATAAACCTCAAGAATAGTGCAAAACAGATGCAATACATTGTATAAAACATATACTATGCAATACATAGTTGAAAACATACAATTAGAGAAATAAAGAAATAAAAAATATGCTAGATGAATGTAAAAAGCACTTTTGCAGGGAGGTTTAGTGGAGTGAGGTATGCAAGACCAGCATCAATTAAAGCCTGCTGTTAAGGATCATAATAGTATAGAGAACAGAGATTATATTTTCTATGTCTAAACCATACATCTTATCTGTCTTTCATCTGTATATGCTTCCACTTGTAAGTATGTATGTGAGTGCACTTGTTTGTGTAGGACATGAATGTACAGGGCTGTGATCTGTCTGCTCATGCACTCACTCTGCCAGGAGCCTGCTGCAATTTAGATTACATTATGATAGGGAGAAGAGAGGGAGGGAGGGGGAGAGAGGGAGAGAGAGGAAGGGAATTGGTCAGTCGTTGGCTTTGTGACTAGAGTGTACACCAGTGTGACAGGAGCAGATGCTTGCATTTCATTTTCTCCACTGAATTTGATTTAAATGTGAAAATTAATCATGTTATTTAATCAGGACTATAAGCTGAAGTCACCACGTCCTAGTGATCCTTGTTCCATGTACTTTCTTGTAGTGGGGATAAAAATCAATAGTCATCCAATCACCTGTCTCCAGTTTAATCTGGGGGCTATTTACTGATGCATGGACTTTATCTTATTTGTTAAAATGAGCAGAAAAATATTTTTAATTATCAAGGTTTAGTGGTATTTTCTGCTTAATGTGATCTAATATGGCAGAAAGCCACACAACTGAAGTGAGTAAGATGAGCAGGTGCAGTAACATCTGTTTAATTATCTGAACGTGGAATTATTTGAGAATTATGGGTCTTGTGGGCTTTGATTTCGCATTTCCTTTGAAATTCTGCTGAAACTTTCCTTTCAGCAGTACTTTAGGGTTTGATTTTGAAACGCTTCCATCCCTTAGTGACCCTGTCTGACCCTACCGAGCTGCTCAGATCCTCCATCTACTTCTCCATCAGGAAGGAGCTGAATTAGATGACCTTTAGAAAGCATGTGCGTGCACACATTCACACACACACACACACACACACACACACACACACACACACACACACACACACACACACAGAAAGCTAAAAGTACAGTCTTTAATGGAGAAATGGCTTACTGACTCAGAACAGAAAATCACATGCATTTTAGGTTACTATGTTTGCTATGAGTGTCATTAAAATTAAAATTAGAGATATTCACATTCAAGGATTATTTGCAGATCTATCTTAATGTGGGGCTACTGCACTGAGGGCCAGATGTACCTGCATGAGATGGAGCTAATACTGTAATTAATCATGCAAATGCTGCCTGGGACTGGTGTGAGTTGCAAGGTTTAATAGATGCTCTGAACTGGCTCACATGCCACATTTGTAGACAACACACATTTAATTTTGGACAGAATGCATTTTCTTTGCATCTGAGACTGGATGCATAAAACATAGTGCATCTGGCCCTGAAAGTCCTAAAGTATTTATGCATCCATTTGCCTAATGTTTCTTTGAAAAGCATCAGATGTTTCCCCCTTGGCTGCAATAACAGCCTGTACTCTGTCGTGCCTAGATATTGGGGTGTTGATGTGGGGATTTAATTCCATTGAACAACTTTAGTAAGGTTAGACATTCATGGCTGTTCATACCCATCATACCCAGTAACAAGAGTTGGAGGATGTAGTATGGCCTTGCAGCTGGAACGGTTTTGACACTTTATGCACATTACTGCTAGTTTCATCATGCTGCCTTCACCCACAGACACTATTGATTCATGTCCAAATGTCAAAACCTGCAGTGTATGATTTGGACAGGGTTTGTCCTTTATCTCTGGTCTTCCTGACCAGAATATCATTCTGTAGCTTAAATGTAAATAAAAAAAAAAAAATTAAAAACCTTATGTTTTTACAAAAGAATGTCTTGATTGCAGCTTATCTGTTATGATTATCTTATAAGCTAATATTGGTCAATATTATTAGTATGTACATTGTGTTATACTACAGTAATACTGTGGTCCGATCAGACATTCTTCCTCTGTATTGTTTATATAACTGAGCTCATGCTATTACATTTAGTAA